>JAWWEU010000055.1:2990698-3056432 GCA_035583155.1 Acropternis orthonyx | reverse complement strand
GGGAGGGGGGGGGTGCGCAGCGGGGTTCGGGGCCCGGCTATAGGGTGTGAAGGTTTCCAGAAACACACACCATATAAAACGACGGCCTGGTGGGCGACGACCCCCGCAGCAGCCTCCAGAGCCGGCTGGGAGCCCTCTGCCAGCTCGCCACTCGCTTCAACTCCTCCTCGAGATACAATGGACAACGGGGCATCGGGAGACCCCCGCCCCGACCCTTCCCACGGTCACGGGGGCACGAAGCCAATCGCCCGTGCCCCTCGCCTGCCCTGGGAGGGGGAAGGCACGGCCATCCCCCGCCACATCCCCGCGGCCCCGGCAGTTCCCAGGCGTTGTTTTGCTTCTCCCAGAAGGAAGCGAGCTCCCAGCACAAAGCGAGCGAGGGGAAGCCGTGCTCGCCGGGCTGTGCCCCCTCCTTGGGGACTCCCCTTACCTGCGTGGGTTAAACAACGACACAGCACCCTGCCCTGAGCATCGTCCCCGGCCGCCCCTCGCCGTCCTCGGGGACAATGGGCCGGGCGCGCAGCGAAGCCCTGCTCGCAGCGGCACGCCCCCGGCTTGTTCTCCTCCTGCTCCGACTTCATGGCGGGGGTCCCCGGGCTCGGGGGTCCCGGAGCTCGGGGGTGCCCGGGCGGGGTGGGTCCTCCCCGGCTCGACACGGCGCTGCGCGGAAGTGCAGCCAGCGCTACCTGCGCCGGGAATTTGACCCCTCACCGGCCGCTCTTCCAGGGCTTGATGTCACGGTACGGAGGAGTGGCTTTGCCCCCGCAGAGCTGAAGGTGTGCGGGACGGGACCCCGCAGCAGCTGAGAACTCTCTCGGAGCCCCACGCTGCGCAGGAACCCGCGGCCGGCCGACGGCGGAAATGATTCCCAGCTGGAATCATCCATCGCTCCCGCCGCTGCCACCCACCGAGCGGAGCGCCCGCCGTGTCCCACTGGCACCATCGCGAACGCTGATCGCGATACTCGGCCGCCGCCGGCAGCACGGGGGCGGGGGAACTGAAGCAGGAGGCGAGTAACACACGGCGAGGCGGCCCCGGTGCCGGCAGACAGGCCGGGCTAGGCTCGTCCTTGCAAGGCAAATGCATGCAATGTTCTTGCCTACAATGCCGTTGTTATTTATGGTGTTTATTTTATCTATGCAGGTGGGATGGGGGACACAGAAAAACCTGGCAAGAAAGCAAGTCACCACCTGCTTTTCGTAATAAAAGCCACATAAAAATACACCATAACAACCAAACTCTGTGAAACCCAGCAGACTCGTATGGCTTTTCCAGAGAATCATTAAGGTTGGAAAAGACTTCCAAGATCAAGTCCATCCTTCAACCAAACACCATGCCAACTGAACTGTATCTCGAAGTGCCACATCTGTTTGCTTTTTGAACACTTCCAGGGATGGTGACCACCACTTCCCTGGTGAGCCTCTTCCAATGCTTAATCACTCTTTCAGTAAAGAAATTTTTCCTAATAGAAATATTTTTGCTCTCTACAGTCCCTGCTGCACTGTTACCTGCCTTCACCCTGCTGCCAGCAGTGCCTGTTTCCAAGCCCTCTACATCAGACACACTTTTTAGAAGTTATTCACCCTAAAGAGATGAAGAACTGGGAAGAAGCACTTTGGGTATACGAATTTGTGCCTGTCTCTTTACTGTTATTCTCTCTAGAAGAACACTGCCCAGATAGCCAGTGGTCGATGGGTGCTTTACAGGCAGGCCCAGCACGCGTGCTGGCACACGCCTCTCTTGCTCTGCCCAGGAGGGTAATACTTGCACAAAGATCAGAAAACACAATCCAAGACAAAAAATAAAAAAATCACCGTATTCCATTTTACAACAGCTCATGGCATGCAAAGCCTCTACCAGACACTGCAAACCCAGCTCCCCCGCGCTACAAGCAGCAACATCTCAGGCATGGGGAACTGAGTCACACCTCATGTTCATGAGCTTTGACGTTTTTGGGAAGTGGGTGATACCGTTACCACAGAAGGAGCGCGTTGCCCCAGCTAGGCAGGGATATAGAGATAGCCACCTCGTATACCCAGGTCGATAAACCAAGTCGTCACCCACCCAGTGACCCTCTGAGCCCCATGCTGTGCTCCCGGGCATTGTCCCCTCCCTATCCTTTTGCTTCCTCACCAGCGGCTTTGGAAGGGGAAAGGAGTTGGTTTTGTTGTGCAACAAGCCCTGGTTCTCATTGTAACAGGCTGACACTGCCATGCAGCCCGGGGCACGGCATGGCACTGACCGCAACACCTCTGCCGGGTGTGCGATGCCTCTGTCGCCCCAGCCCCTGCCATCACCTACCTCGGCTCCTGGCATCCCAGGAAAGCTCTGCATCACCTCCCATTGCTCCCTGTTTGCACAACTCCCTTCCTCGGGGATCAAGTTGGAGCGCGCCCGTGCCAACTCAGCTCAGGATGCAGCAGGAACGCTGCCACAGCCAGAGCTACCGCCCGGGAGCAAGGAATCACCGTTGAATTTGGGAGCACGTGTGGGTTTAATCCTGCTCTATGCGTAATCCCAGCGCAAAGGATCCCGTGTACCTTGACGTGCTTTGTGCTGTGACCTGCCACAGCACGGGAAGGTGCTGAGTTGCAATGCCCTGAACCAAAGAAAAGGGAGGAGGATGTTCTCCACATCATGGGCATTGCACAAGCCCCAGACTCCCCAAGAGCAGCTCCTTGGAGCCTCCTCTGTGGCAGAGGAGCCCACTGAATGTGCGGGAATGCCGGGCTGGGCTAGTGTCCCGACTTCTGCTGACTAATGGTGGTCCAGCAGCATTATCCACCTCCACAGCACCCATTCATGTGGCCTGAGGTGTTGAGATGGTGCAGCGCTGCTGCTCTTTGACCCAGCGATGTTGCTTGCAGGGATTCCCCTGCCCCTTTCTATGTGATTAATAATCCCTTTGGAAGGCAAACGGGAAAATGGTTCTTGTTAAGTAAAAGATGGCACATGTCTTGGCCAGGTTTGTGTGGTGCTGCCAAACTCCAGGTACTGAGCATATCCCTCGGTCAGGCACCAGTTGCCCTTCGGCTGCAGTTAAATTGAGGTTGGAGTCTGGGTCTCCCTCTCCTTGCTCTGGATCAAGCCATGGTTGCTGGCCCTTATCCAGGAGGAAGCCAAGACCAGGGAGGTATTTCTGTCCCTGGAGTCACTTGCATGGATCCTGGCTGCTGCCAGGTGCTGGTGTCAGCACAGGTGGTCGGCCCTTCATTCGAAACTGGCCAGTCTCCTTCAATGCCCCCTAGCCAAGATCCTTCTGCAGGGGTAGGAGGGATCCTTCCCACCCAGGCCTGGGTCAGAAGGTCTCTGCAGGCTGATCCAAACTGGACAGCCTTCACTGGAGGACAAACCTGCATCACATGTCCCACCTCCAGCTTCCCAGGCTTGGAGGTCCCACCAGAGTTATGGCTCTAAAGCAAGCCAGCTACAGGTGATCACAGCCAAAAAATGTCCCAGCTCCTTCAAGATGAGGCAAAAAATCACAGTCATCATCCCCCAGGGCAGGGCCCACCAGAGACTAGTAACAAAGAGTCAAGTTGAGGTCAAAAAGTTGTCAAGCCCTGAAACAGACCGCCCCAGCCATGGTAGAGTCACTGTCCCTGGAGGGATTTACCAGATGTGTAGATGTGGCACTTGGGGACATGGGTTAGTGGTGGCCTTGGCAGTGCTTGGGGAATGGTTGGACTCGATGACCTTAGAGGGCTTTTCCAACCAGAATGATTCTGTGATTCTATTAAAAATCACTTCAACTTCAGCATTGTGACTCCAAAGGGAACCATTCTCCCCGCAACACCTGCAGGTGGTTGGGCTTGAGCATGTGGATGAGCTGTACATCACTGCCCTGGAGGCACCAACACCTGCAGCAACTGCTGAATAACTTCAGCCCAGCCAGAAGAATCTCTGCAGAAGGTCAGTGATGCATCCATATACCTTCAGATAGGAGCTGGTTCTTACAGAGCCACATTTGACAGGGAAAGCAGGCACTACACGAAACCCACCAGAAACATAAAAATCTGGACACCTCATATGAAGTCTGCAGCAAAATGCCACCTAATTCCAGGGAAAACTTACTAACACCTCTCCCCCACTCCCATGTAACCGCCCTTCCTCCATCCCCATCTTTTGCAAAATAAAGATAGCAGAGTGAGGAGATGTTTCAAAACAGAACTGATTTCTTTTTTCCCCCCTGGTTTTCCTTTCAAACAAAACTCCTCTGAAAAATGACAGATTTTTATCAAACATTTCACTCATGACAAATTGGCATTGTCACTGAGGAGAGCACTCGGCTGGGAATTTCAGAGGCACTTTAGGAATCTCCATCTGCTTTTACCAAGTTAAAATCTGATGGTGGTGAGGTTGGAGAACGTAACATGTGAGCCAAGGATTAATCAACATCGATCTGACTGTAAAACCAGAGGCGGTGAATGTAATTTTCATTCAGGAATTTGGCACCACTTAGCACCTCCTCCTCCTCCTCCTCCAGCACTGCTGGATTATTTTAAGCTCCTGAAAATCGCACGTGCATCACCCAGAGTTTTTGTAGTGATTAGTTAAAACCTCAACAGAGAGAAGAATCCAAATTTTTTTATGTTGTCCCTACCCAGGCCATACCCAGCAACTTTTCCTTTGTTTAAAATAGAACTGCAAAAGCTGTTTACTATGTAAAGAGTAGAAAAAATAAAGGGCAAACATCATCATGCTGGTTCCAATCTCACTTGGTACAACTTCCTCAGTTCATCACAGTTATTTCTATTGTTTTTAATTTTATCATGACAATTATAGTTATCATCACAGACATTTTATGCCTAACTTCTGAGTTTTCTACAATATTTTCATTCAAATGCTGAAAGGCTGTAATGAGACTGAGATAATGGCCCACAAATACAAATGATACAGATCAAAATATGGGAAACTTGGTTATAAAGGAAAACAAATAGAAATTATCCATCCCAATTAGCATTCAAAGACAGTAACTGGGGGAAAAAAAGAACGTATTATGGAGAGGGTTGTTCCACCTGGTACCTGTACCCCAACAGAACCTGCTGTGCTGCTGTCACATCTGGATCTGGTGGCAAATGTTACTCTTTCCCACCATTCCCAGCTTCATCTACGCTAAGGAGGTGAGGGATGGCACCGACTGCAGGACATTTGTGGCCATGGAGGGGACAGGGTGGGCATCAATCAGCGAAATGTGAGTTCTCCAAGAGCTCTGAACCACTGAACCCCACCAGAATCAATATTTTCCTTTTTAAATCAACGCTGGGGGGAAAAGCATATCTCATATGGATTCAGTGTTATTCTGGGTTTTACATTATTCATTGAACCTCATCCCATGTCATGCTGCAGTGAATATATTACCATATATGATGACAAAAAATTACATGACTCCTGCAAATACATGATAAAGCATCAGTCTGGGCTGCTAAAGGAGCTGCTTGCTCTGCAGTTGCTCATTAGCAACATGTAACTAAGTTGCTATACACTGAGGTTGTGCCTGTGACACCAGTCACTTTATGGGGAAAGAGGAGAAAAATAGTAATAATAATAATTATAAAGCAAAATAATAATCAATCAGGCAGCAACACACTCCAGAGCTGCGTGGCGGGTCTCAAACTTCCAGAAACATTTTTTGTTGAAGCCTTATCTCACCCACAGCACATCCAGGAACATCACTGCAAGGCCACCAAGGGTCACCATGTCCCCAGAGCCAGCCAACTCATCCTACCCCAGCAGGGACCATGGGGGCACTGGCAGGGAAGAGGCTGCATGCAGAGAAATAACAGGGAAAATCAGAAGCCTGCCTGGAAAAGTTAATGATTTATATCCATGTATAAATATGCAGCTAGTTCTAAAAATGGCTTTGCATCCTCAATGCCATGTGTGATTTGGATAGGGCTGAAGATGGGCAGCTCTACCCTGAATGTGGCCATTATTTTTAAAACCAGATGTTATTGTGGGGTTTTTAAATAATTTTTTAGCAGCTGTCCGTTAGCTTCCAGAAAGTTTCAAATAAGCAATTTTAATGATCCCTCTTCATTAACCACTCCACCAACATACACATATACGTATGTTAGGGAACTCAGTATAGAAAACAGTTTTTTATGACACCTGCAAAACCTGACACATTGATCAACACAACCCATTTCTTTACACTCAAAACCCGCCGCTCACCGGGCAAAAGCCTTGTTCACATTCACAGGCTTCAAATGATGCAACAGCACAATTTTTGGTTGCTTGCAGGAATTGCACGGGGGAAAAAAAATGGGAATAAAGCCTGACTGGGATGGCTGGGCTTTGTGAGACAGATTAGGAAAGCCTGGGGAAGCTGCAGGGATCAATGACTCCGTGAGCCTGGACATACCCTGCTCCCCTCCTGTCCACTACGTCTATCAATAGAATATTTATAAATCAATTGAAAGCAATTAATCAGCTCGAGGAAGATAAGGGATAATGCTGAAAAGAGATCAGCTGGCAATGCACAAACAGGGGTCCTCCAGGGAGGAATTGCTGTGGCTGGAAGCTTCCACTGCAAAGCCTATTAGCTCCACTTAAAAAAGAAATTTAAAAGAGACAACCTGAATAATTAAAAGGAAGAGTTAATGGTTCATGCTAACAGCTTCTGAAAACCTGCAGCAGCCATGGTTATTAACCAGAAGGACCTGCAGATAAACCACTGCTCCATGCTAGGGAGGGATGCTAGGCCATAGCTGGATTCCTGCTTCTCTCCATCCCCCTGGTGTGATGGAACCAGGAAGGCTCACATGGAGACCAGGAGCTGCACCGTTGTGCTGGGTTCACTTAAGGGACCCTTCGAGCTGAGTTATAAATAATAACAGAGAAACAACTCCAGGACTTGAGGGGAAGCCTCCAGGGATGTGAGTTCTAATATTACCCACTTGATGTATCCCGTGGTAGCATTCCCATCACCAACTCACTCCTTGTCAGCTAAGCCAGGACTAAATATACTGCTGGGTTGATCCCCAACTGAAAAATGAACCTCCAGGCATAGCAGCTGAAGTTTCTGCCATTTTCTGTATGTTTTCCTATTAGGTATTTCCACTCTAATGTTTCCACACCAAACTCTGGAAAGGGGAGGCTCAGGATAGGATGAGCAGCATTTTCCTCAGCCTCATTCCTGCTATTAATTATTTATTTCACACCCCAGAATACGCCAACACCAGGGTGGGGCTTAATCCAATCCACAGGACCAGCACCACCTCGATGGTGCCACCAAGAACCAGATGCTTTTGGCCAAAATAACATCCCAAAGCTGCTACTTTGTTTTTGAGAACACCCAAAAATGCCCCATCCCCCAGCTGTGACCTGCATCCTACAGGAAAATTGCCAGGGATGCCTACAGGGACCTTTCCCAAATCAGGGGGGAAATTTTCAGTCTCCTCTGTGCTGTGGAATTCCACCTGAGACCTGGCACCCAGGTGGCATCATAATCAGGAAGCGCCACCAATTCAGAGGCTAAACGCTGCATTTCAGTGCTATACTTTTCTTTTTCAAGTAATACTCAGTAAAATTGCCAGGTCAGGGCTGGAGCCCACAGGGGTTTTTTTTTTGGAGGAGGAGGATCAGGATCTCCCCACCTTTCTGGACAGCTTGCAAGGCAGCAGTTTAACCTCCACAGTAAAACTCAAATTTGTTTAGTAACAGCTGTTATCTACGGGCTGGGGGAAGAATAATTCCATGGAGAACAATACGGAATAGATAAAAATAACTGCACTGCAGCATGGTCACAGAGCAGGGCAGGAGGAGCAGCTTCTTCCCTGCCCAAAGATTTAACAGCAAGTGATGGACTGACAGCAGAAAAACTCCCCCAGTTCTAATGTTTAGGGATTAATATTGACTTAACAGAATAACGCCTATCTTGGCAGGTGTGAATCCACAGGCTGAGCCCATATCAGGCTTCTCCATCCTTTTCCTGCTCCACTGTCCATCACCCTTAGGGACCCAGAGTCCCCTTTCAAAACCCTTAGTTTTTCCCTATCATTTTTTTTTAAATAAATGTAATAAAGCTGAAAGTATTTCCAAGTATGTAAGCAGCAAGAGAGATAATATTTTATTTATGCATCACTTATTGAACTTCCAATCTATGTTTATTAAAACTTTTCAAAGCAAAGTTTATGTTTCCCTGACAGGAGGTGCAGGACAAAAATCAATCACCTGGAGGTTTTAAACCACCTTTTTTCCACCAAAAGTTTACCACCACACTAAATATCACAGCACACCTGCCCCATAAAAATCACAGAATCATGGAATAGCTTGGGTTGGAAAGGACCCTAAAGCTCATCTCAGTCCACCCCCTGCCATGGGCAGTGACACCTTCCACTATACCAGTTTGCTCCAAGCCCTGTTCAACCTGGCCCTGGACACTTCCAGGGATGGGCAGCCACAGCTTCCCTGGGCAACCTGCAAAGTTCCTGCCACTCTTGCATGGGACAGTGGCCAGGGGACAGTGATACTGCCATGAGAAAGAATCCTGGCTCTGATATGATATCCTTGATAATTTTGGGATCATCCAGGGATGAACAAGGGGCAGCAGGGAAGAGAGGTGCGACAGGAATAAAGAGCAAAAGAAGGGAGAGATTATTGGAGCAAGATGTGCAACAACAGCAGCTGCCAGTTTTCATCACTTCATCACAAATATCAAAGTATTGATTGAATTTGGATTATTCTTTTATTTCTTTCCCTCCCAAATCTCATTTTTTTAAAATCAGACTTATGAAAATATCAGCTTATAAATAAATTTTCATGACCAGTACAGAAAAGCCTCCTGCATTTCCCCCAGTGTGCTGCACGGGCTCAGCAAGCCAAGAAAGTAACAGGAATCCTTATCCTTTCTGCATTTACTTTATAACCCAAACCAGGATTTTCAAACAGTCAGAGCTAGAAAATGAAAATAAGGAATATATGATCCTAGGAGACAGTACCCAACAAGCAATTGTATTAACTCAAAGCCAAATATGATCAAGAGCAATAATTCCAGTATGGGCTTTCAATGTGGTACTTGAGGAAAACAAAAAAGATGATGTTTCCTGTATTTATTCACATAAAGACTCCAAAGTCATCCACCTTTTCTACAGTGCTCTCACAGGACCTCTCCTGAGCTGTGCCCAGCACTGGACATTTTCCCCCCCAACAAATATTGTTGCACTGAAAAAGTGAGGCTGCTAATAACAAAAACATACCCAGAGCAACAAGGGGATTTGGAGGAGATGAAAAAAGCCACTGGGCAACTGCAATTCCTCAAACTTGCTGCAAGCACCAGCGTGTGGGACCAGGATGTGAGAAGGAGCACCCAAAGGACTCCGGGATTAGGCTGAAAACTGGGAAAATCAAAGAGCTAACTGGTCATTCACACCCCAGACACCCACTTCCCTGCCCTGTCCCCCTCCCCCTAACACTGCTGAGCACACCTAAAAGATTTCAAAGACTCAAAGAAAAAAAAAAAAAAGCTAAATCTTCAAAGTTTTTTTTTTCCTTAGTAAAACAGGGAGGGTTTTTAATAATTCAGCTGTTTTGTGCTGAGACAGGACACTGGCCAAGTCCCCTCTCACAGGGCTGCCTGCAAGACCAAAAGGCAAAGTATCTAAAATTCAGGCTTGGGTGAAAGAGTCTCCACCCCACAGCTCAGTATTTCTAAATATAAGTGTCTCAGTGAAGTTTCAAATAATTCAGAACCATCAGGACAGGCACAACACATCCCCAAGCTGAGCCACGTTTAGAAACTGCTATTTACCAATTTCCCCCCCTAGCTACACCACAAAAATGATGGAAAAAAATCCTTTATTTTTTTAAGCAAGCTTCACTCTCACACCACAGTCCCCACAGGAGTACAAATATTTGATGCAATCAGAAAGAAAACAAAAGCATCCCGAAATGACAACTGAGAGGGAAACAATCTGGGAAGTTTCAACCTTCAAAATCTGTCTCTTAATTCTGGTTGTGATTTCTGCAGGCAAAGAAGAAGACACAACCCAAGCAGTGCCTGCTTCTGCCTTGCAAAGGCAACTTTAAATGGGATTTTAAAAGAACATGAGTAGGTTGGAGTTAATGCTATTAAAATTCAAAGTGCAAAGACAACCGATAATCCTGGCTGGCTCCTGTGACAAGAATCCGATCATGCAACACACAGTGGTTTGGGGCTGCTCCCTGCTATTGATTTCCTTTTACTGGAGGGGGCAAAAAAAGGGAGAAAGATCAACAGGGAAACCCAAACCTCTTCAGTAACCCAGCGAGCCTGCTCTCTTTCAACACTCACAGCTCAGCAAGTGGAAAGGAAACCAACGGCAAACTGTGCTCAAAGTCAAAAAACATTTAAAAAAAAAAAAAAAAAAGGCAATTTGGAGACAAAATCATCCCCTGGGCTGTCAAATCCGCCCAGGCACAGAGCTGTCTGCCTGGAGAGCAGCAGGACAGCACATTCTGGAGCAAAGCACAGAGCAAGGGATGTGGTGATGCAGATGCAGGGCATTCCCGGAGCATCGACAGCAAGACATGGCCTATAAACACAAAATATTTCCCTCTAAAAACCACAGACCTGCAGCACTGCACTGAGAGCTTTGGACACCTGAAATCCCAAACTTGGCCATGATTCTGCACCTCCATTTCTTGCTCTGCATCTGTAGGAGCCGCTGAAGGATCATTTAAGAGGAAACAAGCAGAAATACAGTCACTTGTATTTACACACAGAGTATTTTTATTTTTTAATAATTTTTTTAAGCACATGGTCAAATACTACCTTGATTTTATACCAATTATAAGGCTATAGCAAGAAATTTTCCTCTGTTCTTCAGCCACTTACAAAATCCTCTGGAAAGATTGCTGGGGGTCATAGAGGAATTATGTTGGTTAGTGAGCCAGTTATTATCCCTCAGATAAGAGGAGCTGATCTGGTTGGAGAGTCATTGGTTAGACACTATTTGCAAAGAAAAATTAAAGCAGAGATAGTGGCAGGTTTGCTCAGCTCCTGCCTTATCTCTAAAGTGTGGCAAAGATATTATTTGATCCAGCTCCAGCTGGGGAAGAAAAGAAGGGCTCCAGGGGAATTCAGCGAAGGCAGTTTTTCCAGGCATTGGCAGCCCTAAACACTGCAGAGAAAATTGAAACACAGTGACAGATGCACAGCGGGACCTGCACACAGGGAGTTTTAGGAACAGACACCTGGAAATTGGGTGTCCTGTGAGTATTTGTTATACAGGGAAAAGCCATACAAACAACACCAGCCCAGCCCATCTGCAAGGTTTAGGTGTCATGAATTCCTTTCCTTAGTGGAAATTACTGAGCTGGACAGGCTGGAAGCAGCCTTTGGGGGAGGCTGCACTCCCAGGAGGGCTGGAAGTGTATTGGCTGCTCTTTGAAGAAATGCTCAGAGTTCAGCCTTCCAACATCCCAAGCAGCATCTCCTAGGATAACGTGTCTAAAAGAAACTCTCCTCTGCTTTTGCAGCTATAAATAGGGCAGGACTGGATGTTGTTGCTTGCCACAGTTGTTTCAGTTGAGAACTGCTGGGAAATTACTTGCAATTAAGATTTTTTTTTTTTAATTTTTATACTCATTTTATTTTAGATTTAGGACAACCAATAAAGCTCCTTGGAGCTCTTCACTTCCCTAAGCCCAGTTGTGAGAGGGCCAGCACCACAAAAAGCCCTCCTCAACTTTAACAAAGATGAAGGAGTGCAAGAGAATGAAGTTTGTCCCAAAGCCAGCTTTACCCTGGGAATTGCATCTTTTTGGGACCAGATTCTTTTCCAAACTCTTTAGCAGCCCTCCTTACTTGGGTTCAGTCAATACTACCAGGTCCCATTTACACCCTCAAGGCAGGTTTTACCTACCCTGTAACAGAAGCATGAGCAGATTTATGTGCAAGAGTCTTTCTCCAAAAATGTTCCAGACAGGAAAAGGGTATCCTTGGGGGAATAGCCATATTTGAAGGGCTAGGTTTTTGAGTTAAGACATATTTTAATCTGTGTTGTCTAGGCCTGAGGACCAGACAAACTGCATGTGCTCCAGCCACTTCTCATGGTCTCTGCTCCACCTCTGCAGCAGAGGAAGGAAGGAAAAATGGAGCAAAAGAGCCTTGCGGGGAAAATAACGAGTTTGGATTGTGGCAGCAGCACAAGGTACAACATAGAGTGAAGGAGCAACAGAGAAAGCCATATGTAATACTGAGTTCCTTTACCTACTACCAGGCTTTTTGTGTACACCACGTATTTGAGGAAAGATACAGGTAATCTCAGAGGAACTGCAAACCTGTTGCAAATGCGAATTAAAAGCTTAATTTTTAGATAACCAAGGGGAATTTTTTTTGAACAATAGCAATGCCTGATCTAAAGAAGCAATGATGGGGCATAGAGGTAACACAAAGTCTGAGCCCTCAGCACAGGCAGCATTCCCTTGGGCACAGGGATCACCCACAGCAGGATTAGGGGTGATGGAGGAAGCAAACCCCACAAAAGGAGGATGGGCTGATAGACAGCTCTGCAGGAATTGGCAAAATATTTTACAGAGCAGCTATGCATTAATGAAAACAGAGAATCACCCCGACTCCCAGCCTGAATCCCAACCATCCACATATGGCATTTTCCTGGCTAGGTAATTGCCACAAAGCCTATTATCTTCCAGAGTAGTTGTTGAAGAGTCATTAGGACAAACCTAATGAGAGGCGAAATTCTCCTGTGCACACCATTTTAATAATTATAGCCCCGTTTATGCTCAGCAACATCCAGCAAGGGAGGGATGAGGGAGGGAGCCAGGCTGGCCAAGGGGATGCTCAGCCCCCGCCACCAGGGCCTGCAAATTGATTTCTCCCCCTCTCATTTTCTGCAGAACAATTATTTTTTGCTCCGTGGACTCAAATGTGTAGGATTTTACTGTAAGGATACACACTGTTACCCTCAGTTCACATGTGCACATTCCCACCAGCTCCTGTGGTTCTGTGATGCACCACTGACTCTGCACTTCCCAGGCCTCTCCATCTTCTGGGAAGGTTCCCAAGCATAATTTAATGCAGTCTAATGTACTCTTTTATACAAGGAGATCTTTTAAATGTATTTAATTTAAAATAAAAAACATGTTTTAAATTAATACCCAAAATGGGGGGAAATAAGCACACTCCAAAAAAATATTTGCAAGAGAGAATTCCACATGTGAATACTCTCCATCATCTCCCCATCTTACAGTTCTTTCTTATCTATCCCCAAAGTTGCAGATGGTAACTTCAAAGCCAAACAGTGTTTCCCACTGGAAATCCATGAACTGATGCCCAGTGGATATGGGGAGCTGGGATGCTCAGCGCCAGTCAATGTGTCCTGGGAACTGGTGAGTCCTCTCTTCACTCAGGGATCACTCACCCCAAAATGACCACTGTGCCTTACTGCACCTAGAAACACATCTATTGCCCCAGCTGAGTCTTCCCACAGAAAATTCTGAAGAGCCAGACCCAGCCCTTGGCACAGCAGCATTGCTCCTCCATGGTTCGGACTACGCAAGGACAGGGAACTCCATCATCATCAGTGCAAGACATTCAACATCCCAGAAATGAGAAGTCCCAGGAGAGCACAGGGAGCTGGGAAATGATCTATCTAATCAGATTAAGCTCCAAAATAATCTTTGGAGATGCAGCAAAGCAGCATCTCTGCCCAGAGCAGCCAGGGCACTATAGATATAAGCACAGACCTAATTCCTACCCGTGCAACAGACCCCTGGCATTTATCTCTGCTGCCTAAAGATCCCAGAGGATCTCAGCATGAATCAGCATCAGCCAGGGCTTGGCTGACTCAACCCTCCCCTCAGCCCAGCAGCATTAATTCCCCCCAGAAAAAGAACTGCAGCAAAACACAGAGCTAGAAGTAGCATTTCAGAAGGGTTGCAACTCTGGGCTTTGCAGCTTCAGCATCTCACATGAAAGGAAGGAATTTCCCTCCCAGTGAATAGCAGTTTATACATTCTTTGGCAGTCTGTTACCATTAGCAAACACAATCTGTATTCCTGCCTCGCTCATTTGTTTGCCAAGAGCATTGGAAAGGAATGTTTTATCTGCTGCCAGATAAAATCTGTAAGTAACCGTGCACGACATCTCACTGGAGGTACAAGGCTTGTTCCTGCAAAAGGACACCTGGATAAACTTCACCTGAATAAATCTCACTCCTAAAATGGGTCTGAGGAGTTCAGCTAGTGGTTGGAGAGGGCAAGGAAGCACTGCCCCAGCCACCACCGACAGCATCCCTGCCCCTCTCCTGACCTGGGATAAAACATGGTGGGAACACGAAGCGAGAAACTGAGCTGCAGGAGGGCATCATTTAAAAGCACATGTTGGATTGTGGATGGAAAACATAAAAAGCCTCCAGCCTCCAACTTGAGCTGCCACCTGTGATGCTGCTTCAGGGAATGCCAGTCCCTGCCAGCATCTGGAGCTTCCCTGACTTTTGCCTTCCTACAGCTCTGGCCCAAACTCAGCCTGGACATGGTAACCCTGGGTTTAAACCTCAGCCCAGCTTTCTGGACAGAGTAACCCTGGGTTTAAACAAAGCTGCTTTCAGCTGGTGTCCCATTTCCTCTGCCTGGATATCATTTAAACAAAACTGCCTGAAAATGCCCAAACCAGACATTCATGGTTTCACAAGTATTTTTTTCATCCCCTTGGTGATCTGATTATCAAACACACTTCCCTCATGAAAAAACAAAGATGAAAAGGCTCTGAATTATTTTCTCTTTCTTCTGACCCAGATCCTACATCCAGCCAAACATTTCCCGCATCCCTAGTGCAGCAGAGGTGATGCCCTGAACACATACAGGAAGAGATCCTGGGAGAGGGGAGCAGCCAGCTCACAAAGTCCCATCATCCAGGCCCAGTATACTTAAAAGGCCTCTTCTTTTTCCCAGATTTTTAATTCAAATTTTCCCCCCATTTCCTGCCTGTATTCTGCTCCTACAGCTGGGACAGCACATGCTCCCACACAAAACTCCTTCAAACCTACACCAGGGACTATTCCTATGGGAAACAGCAACTCCACTGTCTGCCTAGAGCCCCAGCAAGGGAAAAAGCACCCTCAGGACAACACAAACTCCCAACATCAGCTCTCTGGAAGTCTTTTTGGGACACTCCCCCTCCCCAGCAGCCCCACAGCCAGGCCAAAACTACCAACCTGCATCTGAGAAGCTCCCACTGGCAATTCCCACAGCCATCCAGTCCCACCTTTCATTTCCAGCTCAACCTTTCCCCCCTTTACTTTGCTTCCAAGTTCAGTTGAAGACATTAACCCAGTTATAATTATCCCTGGCACTGCTTTCGTCTCCTTCTCACTTCCCTTGCATTCAGGCGATGCCAATTTTGCAGCTTATCCCAAAAATTCCTGCTTGTTTGGGATTTTTTGTTTTTCTGGTTTTGTTTTTGCAATAGCTCCATTTCAGCCAAAAGGCACAAGAAAGGGAGATGCTATAGGGGAGTGAGAATAAATGGAAAAAGCCATGCCAAGGGTGGCATGAGGAGAAAAACCATTAGTTTAAATTAAGAATTAGGAATACATCCACTCCCTGGATGTTGTTTGAGCTGAGAATGGAGTGATTCTGGAAAAGGCTGACAGGCATGGAGCAGGCAGCTCTGTTTGATTCTTTACTTGCAGCCTGGAAGGAATATGGGGAGCAGGGACAATCTCCCCCATTTCACATCTGCAAGCCACGTGCCTGGAGCTGTGGGAGAGCTGGGAGCCCTCACTTTAGTATGTATTTTCAGCAGCTATTTAAGAGCCTAGTGAGATTTTCAGGAGCACCTAAGCCATTTAGGTGCCTAAATCCCACTGTGAGTTCCTTTGAACACTGTTACCTGCCTAAATCCCAGCCAGTGTTTGTTAGTGCCATTAGACATTAAATACCTCCAGCCACATGTCTTAATCACAGCGCTGGGAAGCTGCTGACCATTGACCCAATCCAGCTTTGCAATACATGGGCAGGGGACCCCCATCTGGGCACCTCAATCACTTCCCTGTCTGAGCTGGGAGTGCACATTTCTCTTTTTCCCCTCCTTCTTGCTCTGTCTCAGTGAGCATGGGGTGAAAGGCAAATCACTATCTACAAAGTCTCTTTGAAATGGGTGTACAACAAAAAAACCTGCATTTTCTCCTGCTCCATGCAGGCCCCCAGCCCTGTCCCAGTGTGGGATAACCCTTTAAAACCAGGGACAACTTACAAGGGAAATGCTGGTGGCCCCCTGGGCACAAGGATGCAGCTCCAGTTTTTGCAGGTGCTCAGTGCTCCAGCTGTGGGTGCTGCAAGTCTGACCCCAAGTGCTGCATATCCCCCATGGAAAACACACCATCACTATAAATTTGGGGTGATTTTTTCCCTTTCTGAGGTTGTAAGAAGAGGGGATGCAGCTGCAAGGGGTGCAGACTCTCCCAGCTTCTTTCTCCTGCCCTCAAAACAATTTAATGCTATGAACTTCTTTGATAATCCGGGGAAAGAACATGCTGGAGCGTGTTTGGCTTCTATCATGTGAAATACACTTTAACTGATGATAATTTTTGCATGTTGCTATACCTATGTGAGCTCCTATCTGCTCTGCAGCTTAATGTTCCTCAGCAATTCAGAATTAAAAACAAGGGGCTGGAGCAATGGTAATTAAAAAAAAGGCAACTTTTAAAGGGCAGCTTTCCCAAAAGCATCATGAGATGTTTAAGCTTAGCTACAACTTAGGAAGAGGCAGCAAACTCCAGTTTAGTAACAGTAAGGGATTTGGGGAGATTTTCCCCTTCTTCTAGTGAATGGAGGAAGGACATGAGGCATTAATGCAGCACCTGGTGGGGCACATTCCCATTTTATCCCACATACAGGCACAGCAGCCAGCCCCTCTGGATGCTCAGGGGAGGATGCACAGCTCTCCATCACCTCCTTCAGCTATAATATTTTGATCATCAGCTTAATTCACATCCCGGGGTGAATGACAGTGCCTGCTGTTCGCCTCCCCATCCCTCCAACAAACAGGATAAACTCAGGAGGAGCAGAGCCCCCAAGGCAAATCAACACTGACACAGACAGTTTGGGAATTATCTGCTGGGAGAGGAATTATTGACCTGGACTACAAGTGGATGAGCAGCCAGAGTTGGCACAGAAACCTGAATCAGGTTGTGATTAATCCACACGCATACAAAAAGAGCTGAATTTATGGAATATTTTAATTTCTTTCTTCATTTGGCCACCTTTAATTACACCCTGACCAGATGGTGTTGAGGTCTCTGCCTTCTGTCCCTCCCCAAGGTGGCTCTCACCAGCATTGAACTTCTGCAAGGGCAATATTAGGGGGTTCTATTTTGGGGGATCTGTCAGGACAAGCCACAGGACCATCCAGAAAATGAAGAGGATGTGGTGAAACCACAAAGCCACAGCAGCTCCTCCTGCAGGGGCGAGTTTTAAGCAGCATTTAGCACAGGTAGTCACCACCCTGCGGAAAATACCATATTCCAGGTCCCTGAGGTTTCCAGCCCCCTTCTATTTTCTCCCCAGTGCCCATTTCGATGCTGAAATGGAGCCGGCAGGTGAGAACAGCAATAACTCAGATATTCCTCAGGGAGTGTCAGCAAGAAAAGCACAAATCTTTCCTTCGAGCCACGTGTGAAAGGCAGTCTTTGTGCTCTGGAGCATTGAGTGTGTTTGGAATCCATGCTGGATATCTGAATCCAATCTGATGGGTTCTTTCATTTTATTTTTTTCCAAAACAAGCCCAACAACTCTATATAAACAAAATCTGCCAAAGCTCTTGTCCTCCCTCACTTGCCTTATTGTTTCCTCCTCCCTTGGCTGCTGTATCAAAATAAACAAACACCATCTATTGATTCTGACTGTCCTCAGAAGATCTGTGGCAGAAAGCTGATGTTCGCTGAGTTACTGCAGAGTGATAACTGCATATCCACTGCTTGGAAATGCTTCCTTGGAACAAAAAAAAGAGATTAAGTGGCTATATCATAGCAAAGGACATGCTTTGCTTCCTCACAGTGGAAGGAAGTGTGAAATATGACTTTGTTAATAATTCATTTTGACAATTCTCCATCCTTCCTGACTTTTTTTTTTAATCCAGGATACACTAGGAAAATCAATAGAAGAAATACAGTTTTGCTTTTATTTTATCTTCCTGAAAGCAGTGGGGCTTGCAGACCCTGCACCACCTTGCACACAGCACATCCAACCTTTTCCACCTGCTAAAATACATTTTTCTGTTGCACCTACATGAAATTAAACGCTTAGCTCTTCCTGATACCTTCTGCAACCCACAAAACTTCAAATTAACCTTTTGCTTTAAGAGTGATTAATACTGAAACACCACTAACGAAGTGGTTGGATGCAAATACACCAGAAAATTGCTGCAGCCTGGCTGGGATGCCCTTGGTCTGTACTGGAGGCAGGATTAAAATCTTCTTAAAGAACACTGTTTAGTTTGATAATTGCCTTACATTGTAATATCCTGCAGAAAAAACCTTGCCCTGAAGCACATTTGATACATTTTTGTCCTTGGCCAAGCTCTGCACACGTCCAGTGTACTCTCCTGGTCTTATTCCCCCTTAAATTTTACTTTTTTGGGGGTTTTCAATATGGTTACCACAGGAGGATTTGGCTTGTTGCATGCACAGGGAATGAAAACACCAGTGAAACACAACAGAAACCACAATACAAAGTTCTCTAAGACCAAAAATCACATGAAATCACACAAAAGAAATCTGGATTAAACCAACTGCAGTAGTTTAAACTGTGCTATCTTCAATATAAACCCAGAATCCAGTCCAAACTAACACCAGCCTCAGGTTTCTGAGCTTTATTTAACACCACAAACCTCATCCCCACAACCCAGACTGATGGTCAGTGCCCCCCCTCTCCCTCCTCCGTGGTCATCATTTACGTTCACTGGCAACACTATTAAAAACTTCAAATGCCCCACTCACAAAGCTTCAAGATTTTGTCACAAGCCCACCCTGAGTTGACCTCTGGCCATCAATAATGGAGCATTACTGCTCCATGAACTGCCCAGGGAGAAAGGGAACCCTCAATAGCTGTGCTTATGTCCATAGGTGTAGCCAGCATCCTCTTCCAAAACCCAGCCTTCCCTTCCCATGTTCCAAGTTTTCCTGTTGCCTGCTAATGAACAACAAGGAAAGACCCAAGGGAAAATTTTCCATGCAGATGCTGAAAATCAGGAGCTTCATCCCAGCCCAGCCTGTTTCAATATCACCATCAGCTACACAAAACCACCTCACAGGTGGCTTAAAACAAAAATCTCTTTATTCACAAAGCCCTGAAGTTCATTTGCACTAAACTGCTGCTCAAAAAAAAACTTGAGATTTGCCCCCAAAACCTAGGACTGCTGGTGAGGTACAATCACCCCAGGTGGTTCCTCTCCAGAGAACTTTGTGCCCGCAGCTGCACTGCGTGAGGCTGGAAACAAGTTCCCTCCTGCCTATGAGGCTTCCATTTTAAGACTCATGATTATTACTTTAAAGAGGGAATTAAACTGATGGATTGAGGATGATGCAAAACCTTGATGTCCTAGGAAGCTGCACAAATAAACGTTATCAGAGTAACTAAGAGGAGAGACAAGTTGATTCTGACACTAAGTGGAATTGAGATGGTCTGAATTTTCTCCATCTTCCCTAAATCACACATATTGCTGCTGCACACTCCTGGTATCACCCATGTATTCACATTATTCACCCAGCAGGAAAGGGATCGATTGGAGCAACTTCTGCACAAAGGAGTTGCCTTGTATTTCCATCAAGGAAAGTTTTAGCAGACCAAGCCATGGCCACCCATCTTCCACCACCTTTGTAAGTCTCAGACCAAGATCAGAAGCAACCTCAGATCCCAAAAAGGGGAGGGATTTTTTTTGGCAGACAGACAAAATCAGCACTAATCACAGTGTCAAGGTATCAGCTCATACTTGCTGCCAACAAATCAGGCCAGTTGTGCATCTGCAGTTGCTCATTTGGCCACTAACCTGCTTTAGCAATTACAGATAATTAAAACATCACCCTGCAGTCATTATGATTCAAATCACTGCCTCTAAGAGGAGCATAGTGAGGTTTGATTTCTGGTGTGCTCATCTCCTGTGCTGGAGCTGAGCTGGAAGATGAAGGATGGGGGAAACCTTCAAGGGTGTAAATCAGAGCATTTCCATCTGCTGATTTTGACATTATTTTCTCCATCTCCTCTGTAATGGGCATTGGAAGGTGAGGAGGACCAAACAGTCCCTCTGCTCTGAACAGTGATGCTCTTTTCAATTTGCAGGCCAAAAAAAATGTGCTAAACATTAGATGCACAAATAGACTCTGAAATCTAAGGAATACATATAATTTCATCTGCTGGGGGGAACACAGTGCCAAAGGCATCACAAGCCACAGAGAAGAGCTGGACCTTTGCTGACCTCCCCAGCAGACCAGGTTAACACCTGCCCCCCCCCCGCCCCCCCCCTTGCACTGCACATTAGGGAGACCATTTTTGTGGTCTGAATGTCCTCAGACTGCTAAAGGTTATCAAAATACCAGGGTTCGAAGGAAGGGGGATGTTCCAGCACTGCTCCCTAATAACAAACACCAAAGCAATCCCTTCCAGGAGAAGGAGATAAAGAATTTTTTCATCCACTGGCAATAAATCAGAGGGCACTGTTCAGCTGATGGGAATTGATTTTTCTCCTTTCCTTTGCACTTAGAGCAAAGCAGAACCATGGCAAGAGACTCCAGATATGACAGAGCCCAGTCGATGGCAGGGAGGGGACATGGTGGGAACATTCAGCACCAACACCCAGCACCACTGTCCCTCCTGTAGCACCACTCAGGGTACACCCCAATAACCTGCCCTGCAAGCCCCAATGGAGAGACTCCTGCAATGGAATCATTTAGGTTGGAAAAATCCTCTAAGATCAAGTCCAACCATTCCCCCAGCACTGCCAAGGCCACCAATGGCCCATGTCCCCAAGCACCACATCTACATGTCCTTGAAATCCCTCCAAAGGATGAGGACTCCATCACTGCCCTGGGCAGCCTGTGCCAGTGCTTGACAACCCTTTCAGTGAAGCACCTCTTTCCTGATATTCAACCTAAACCTCTCCTGGTGCAATTTGAGGCCATTTCCTCTTGTCCTACCTTGTTACCTGGGAGAAGAGACTGATCCCCACCTGGCTAAAACCTCCTCTTGGGGAGTTTTAGGGAGTGAAGCCCCAGGAAAGCCCTTCTCAAAAGCAGAGGGCACAAGTGAACTTGGAGTCAGTAATGAATGAGATCTGATCCAAATAAAAATGGGGGAAATAATTCCCTTTAGCACAATCTGAGCAAATGCCGTAAGGGATGAGTCCAGAGCTAAAAAGGGACAGGGTAGGGGGACAAACCCACTGCACCTTCCTGCCCTCACAAATAATACTTAGGAGCCCTTCTCACTGCCCAGAAAAAACATCTGCTATTCCAGCTAAAAGACAGCTCCAGTTACAATCCACTATTAATTAAAAAGATTTTCACTATAGGCTCCATCAAAACCAAACCTCTTTGGCTTTTTATCTTCACAGAAGGAAAGGAGGGGGGAAAAAACAAGCTGTCTGTAATGCAGATGATCCTGAGATCAATCCCTCTCCCATCCACCAAACTCTTTAGTAAGAATCACTGAAATGTAACAATTTTCCCCCTTCTTTTGTACCAATCATCCCGCAGGCACGGGACAGGGGACATTGGATTGATTTGATTTCCCTCTAAACTCCGACAATAGCCTAAGGTAGCTGTGTGTATAAGCAGAGGACTGATTTAACAGGTTATAAAGCTTCACTGTTTTCTCACTATCAACTTTTATTGCAGTGCATAACATTTTTAATGAGAAATAAATTGATAGAGATACATTACCACAGAGGAACCTTGATCTGCTCATTTGTGAGCAATAACAGCAAAGACCACATTTTTGAAATCCAGAAGGAAAAATGCAACCACAGTGTATTTATGTCAGTGTTCAGCTGGAAATGACACTTAAAGTGATGGCCCCCTACAGCAAAACTTGGCAATGTTGGGCAAGACACTGATGGTGGGACCACTGTAGGTGATGACCAGCAAGTGGCTTTGCATCAGCATGTACTGCTGTGGAAAGCAGATCCTGGAAAAGCTGGAAGAAAGATTTCAGCTTCTCCAAACTATGGAGATTATCACCTTTTTCACCCCTTTACACCCAGCATTTGGTTTCCACCATGTTCCTGTGCCTTGGCAACAGTTGAGGTGCATCCCATAGCAGAGGCATCTCTGTGCTGTTAAGATTTGCATTGGGGAAACCCAACAGGAAGTCCCTTACATGCCACCTACTATGTCTCAAGGCAGAACCGGGGAGTAAAATCAAGAAAATAAATGCATTGCAACAAAGAAAGATGGAAAAATTGGCATTATGAGGCAGTGCTGCCCTGTCCCATTATATCTTCTTCCCTGTGCCACCTTCTGAAAACCCCTTCAACCACTGCCTTGGTATGGGCTCTCCCACCTTTCCTCCAGCCCCACTGTGCCCAAGGCAGCTTCTCTGTGGCTGCCCAAAAATGCCAGCAAAGTGATGGCCTTGGGAGGAGAATGATGGCAGAGCCCACGTGACCACAAAGGGTACCTCATGGCCAACATGGGTGGACAGAAGACAATCTCCATGCCGTGCATCAACCCCTGCTCCCAGGTGAGATGGCCACTGCACATCTGGATAAATCCCTTTCTTTTTCACTCCTGTTATCAGGAGAAGCAGGTCAAAACACAAACACTTCAAAAATGGCATCCAGGAATCCCATTTCCACAGTTCCTGCCACAGACAAAGCCCTGAGTTTCTCTCTCCCACATTCCCATCCGCATGCTCCAAGCACTGACATTCCCACACCCACGCACTGCTGCTCTCCTACACCAGAGATGCATCTGAGGAGATTTACCTGGAAATTACTATTTTTAATACAGATTCAGACTTACATAGGTATTATCATGATTTTTAGTATGGAAAACAACTCCCTGCTTTCTGCCAGCTCCCACTTATCACTTTGCAGCCAGACTTGGATTGATGATTTTGTCTTTTGTCCATCACTTTCCATCAGAAAGTTCCTCCCAAGAGAAGCACACAAATTGCATGGGAAGGTGGTACATGTGTTTCCATGTCTGACAGCCCTTCTGATAAGATAATCGGTACAGGTCCCTTCTGTGATGTCCCCGACCAGAGTTCTGCCTCAAACCATCATGATGTGCCAATGTGCTGCCTTCTCCCTGATAGGGAAGTGGAAGGATCCTTCAGTACATGAATTAACAAGTGCTGGAGCAACCCAATCCAGATCTCAATTTCTGCCCCTTTGACATTTGCATTGCCTCTTAGGGAGAGAAAAAAAAAAAGAGCTCCTCCAAGGTGAAACTTTGATATTCAGTGCACTGTGAGAAACCCTGGTTTCTACAGTGATGTTCAAGGAACTGAAGACAAACATGTATATCTTGCATATCCAAAGGAGAAACAGGGCACTAAAGCCATAGGAAAACAACTCTAGGTAGTAACTGTAGCACTTGTAAAATAATAAAGATCTTTATCAGCTTTCAGCTTGCCACTGACAGTTAATAACACACCATAGTGCTATTGGACAATGGTATTTAGAGAGCAGTGCCTTGTGCTGTGGCCTCAGGTTGAAGGAAGCAGCTACTGAGTCAAGGGATGCAGCCACATCCCCATATGAAGGGTTTTGAAACCTCAAACAAAGCAAAAACCATCATGAGACCTGACTTTGCAATGTGTTTATTTTTGATCGGAGAAAAGAATGTAAAATAAACTGTATTTTCCCAAGAATCCAGGTTTCCCTCCACTCTGGGGTGGAGGGGTTATGTGATTGTCTGCCTTTGCTTTGGATATAGCCCAGAGCTGCAGAGTGCTCCCAAACTGCAAGTGAATGAGTTTGAAAATAATGGCTGGCACATTCCTTGGCCTTTTTTTTTTTCCTTTCATTCTTGCTTTATTTTCCAAGCAAGCAAGAACATGCTCCTTCCACCTCTGCAGTCGTGGCACTTTGCATGACACAATTTCCACACCAGGATTTCCTGGAAACACACATGGCCCTTGACCTGAGATAGGGAGGTGGCTGCAAGATGCTTCCATCATTTTTGTTCAAACAGCATCATTTTTCTGGGTGCTAACACTAGGCAGAGCACCGGTGTGGCCATGGGAGCACCTTTGCCATCACCCATGCTGTGCTCTTAAACTCTGATAGTGCACAGGTGTTTCTTAGCTAATGTCCTGGGTATTTTCCTGAAGAGGAACAAAGGGCTGTGGAATGAGCTGCTAGCTCAGGGAACAGAGTACAGCAGCTCATCTTGTCTAGAAAAGGCACACAATGTTCAGAAACTGGCATTTTTATAGCCTTTAAAGCTGTTCACTTGTGGAACTGCTGCACCATCTTATGAATGGAGAAGAACCCAGAGAAACAGCTCAGCTTTGGCAGGAGGGGGGCAGCAAAGAATGACCCAAACCTCCAACTCTCCCTTCCCAAAGTACCCTCCTTAGCTTTAATAACTCATTATCGTATTATGAAGCGAAGTCTCACAGGATTATGGTGTTTAGTAGTATCGTAATGGATGTGATCCAGCCTTCCAGAGAGCTTTTTGTATTCCTGCTTTGTAATGACCTGGCCTCAGACCTGGGATTTGCATCCCAGTGGGGTCTCAAAGACAAACACTCCCTGCTCCACATCAGTAAATACACATGCGTTTAGTAAATTGTGTATATATATATAATCTAGCACAGGTAGGAGGGAATTTCAAACCATGATGTTTTCTGGCTGCTTCCACTCAGACAAATAGATTATACAATCTTTCAGCAGCAAAACAAGCAGCTTAGAGCAAACAAGATGCTTAATGTGCTGGTACTTTATATTTTCTGGCTGGGCTGGCCATGGCTGAGGCCACCAGGCCTGTCCTCTCCTGCTCCCTCTGCATATCCCAGGAACCTGCCCTGGTTTTAGCCCTTTGGATCACCCAACACTGAGTGCAGCTGGGTTTTTTTTCCTTTTGCTTTGTTGCTGCTCTCCAGCACAATAGACTTGGTCAGAGTTTCTTGTGGCACAGATCAAAGCAGAAAGGGGAAACCTGCAGAGAATAAATTGGATGTTCCCATGCTCCATGATACACTACAGAGTAGTGCCATCCTCCGTTTCACAGAATCACAGTTTGGGTTGGAACAGACCTTAAAGATCATCCAGTTCCAAACCACTACCATTGGCAGGCACACCTTCCACTAGACTGGGTTGCTCTAAGCCCTGTCCAACCTGACCTTGTTCCCAAGGTCAGTTTTAAGCAATCCCAGGTCTTACCCCTGTCTCTTCATCCCTTACTAAAAGAAAAGTAAATCCATAGCAGAAAAATCAGTGCATGTACGCAATGTTGTTGAATGCACACAAAAGGCAAAGCAAAAGAAAACATGTTTTCCTCCACCTCTTCTCAATTACAGCAGCAAGTGAGTTTTCATGCCAGCAGAATAAGAACCAAGACCAAAGGCACCATTTTCATGTGAAAATGAAACACAGTTTGGGTGGTTGGTTTTGTTGCAAAGAAGTAGATGCATTTTTGCAATTCCTGTTTAATTTCAAAACTTCCTTTCTCCAGAGGAAAGCACAACCACGTCCTACCTGTCCCAGCACAAACTGAGGCTGTATTTCCTCTCCCAAAGACTCGGATGATCTCTGTCTCATTAACATCCTCCTCCAGCCCTTCCCTTCCTTGGAGGTTTGGCTAGATGACCTTTGAAGGTCCCTTCCAACCCAAACTGTTCTATGATTCTTTAATTCTCACACCATCACCACCAGCTCTCACTGATTTCATGGGTCTGACATCACCCACAAGCCCTCAAGGCTGCAGCACATCTCTCATCACACAGCATTTCTGGGAACTGCTGCCCTTTCCAAGAGTTTGGCAGCATCACAGGAGTGGTCAGACAGACAACTATCCATATTACTATTAAATAAACACATTTTTAATTTCCAGCAAGTAATCCTGCGTAAGAGAGAAGGGGATATCCTAGTTCACATGAGAGAAAGTTACATTTTGCTCTTTTCTCCAGCATTTTCACACCATCCCTCTCCCAGTCACATTACTGAATCAGAAACATCCAGCTTCATCAAGGCTTACTTTGTCTAAACAGGATTTGGGGTCTCTAAGGGCTGCTGGAGAATATCATGTTTAAAGAGAGATGTTAAATCTCAGGACAATAAGGGATGTATTAATGCACTGAGAGCCAAGTTTCTTCACTGCCACTCTCCTCTTTCCAGACAAAATTACACAGATTAAAAGGACCACATGAGAACTGGATCACCCCACTCTCTTGCCAAGTGATCAAATTAACTTCCTACAACCCATCCCAAATTCTTACATTTCACACTTGGGAACTCTTGCCAGAAAACACAGGAAACTATTTGTGTGTGTGAAGGAAACAGTACCAGCAGCCAGGGACAGAGCCCATGGCCAACACCAACACCTAACCCAGAGTATGGGATGGAGGAAAGGAAACAATGCCATGAAATGCTTCATGAGGACAATTTATATGCAGTGGGACTCCTCTTTTGTGCAAAAAAATCTTTTCACAGCTTCAGCTTCCTCACAGACAGAAATAATTTTCCACCCCAAAAAAAGGACTTTCATGGGATATGAGCCAGTTTAAGAAGAACAAGTACAGGAATGAGAAACTTTTGAGAAATTTGCATTGGAGGAAGAATCCTAAAGCGAAGGCCAGTGAGGAGGGATCTGGCCTTGCTTCCACACCTCATCACCCCTTGCGGGAGGGGGCAGCACCTTCTCCGGCTACGCTCTGCAAAGCCAACAAGACACATTGCTGAGACATGTGCTTCATGTCAGCACCCACCAGTCAATAATATTTCAGGCTTCAACAAGGCTGTGAGATGCCTCTAGACCCCAATTTGTGCTGTGTTTATGTGCTGTAATGGCCCTCCCCTCTGCTTCAAGCCTCCTTATGCAGAGAAACCTCCATTGAAAGCAGCAGGAGGCTCTTAATTGCCTCCGCTCCAATCAATACAAACAGTGCCCGGCAATGCCAACCACTACAGCAAATTCTGGCTCTCCAATGGCACCATTTCCACAGTTTTCTACCATTCCCACTGCAAAACAAAGCTTTAAAGAAAGCAGGAGGAAGGTACCAGAGCTATTGCTTCCAGGACAAGCCCCCCAAACTCTGTAGCCAAGGATTCAGCTCCAAGCTGAACCAAGATTTACATGGAACCACCATCCAGGACATCAGCCACGAGCCACTGCTCTTCTAAAGGCTGGAGAGAGCTGACACCAATCCCTGTACATGCCCAGCTCTCCTCCTCTGCTGGAATAATAATTCCTTCACAATAAGGAAGCTCTGGGATATGCGTTGCCAAGCAGGATGCAGAGGACTCAAGTCATCCCTGCCCTTACATGAACCTCTGCCATTGACAAACCAAATCTGAAAGGACTGACCACAAGAATTTTGATTTACTGCCATCTGCAAAATGTCTGAACTTCTACCCAGTGCGAGGCATGGCAGCTGGGATTTCCAGAGATCCCAGAAGAATCTGAGCTCCCAGATCATCTGGGTTCCTGGGATATTTCACAGTCAGCCTTAAGCCTGTTTAACTCAAACAAAGCACAAAAGAAGTCTTCCTTTATGTTATAAAATCCTACTTCAGACGCTGAGAAAACACAGCAATGCCAGAAATGTATCAAAAAAATCCAGGGTTAAGCAGTTCTTGAGGATGGTACCACTTTCATCTGAGGTGAGCACTAAATTGTCTTCAAAAATATGTTAACTGACAGGGTTTCACCAAGTTTATGAAACAGTTCTCCCAGTCTCTTCCATAGACAAGTTCTTAGCCCTTCAAGTTTCTAAAGGGCTCCCATTCAGTAATTACAGCTTCACCTATGCCAGTGGATGGCCTGTTATCGTCATTTGACTCTCCTGTTATAGTTACTGAGATCATTTGAACAGGTAATTTGGCATAGCTGTCATTGTCTCCGAGCTTCATATACCTTCTTTTACAAGTGCCACATGTGTGTTTCTCTCCTTGTCCCCAGAGCAGCCCAGATGACTACAGGTGGGATTTTTTTGGAGCATCCCAGGACCACATGCAAGAGATCAGTATTACATACCTGAGCAGGGCACTAGAGAGACAAATGGATAACTTCTCTCCAAATGACTCTGGCAAAAGTGTGAGATGCCAGCTTAACAAAGAGGGATGAGAGAGGAGGAGGAGTAGACAAGGCAATTCTGGCCATCAGTGGCAGCATATTAGACTTGCAATAGACATCCATATGTAATTACATACATATATATATGTATGTGTGTGTGTATATATATAAAAGTATGTGTATAAAAAAAGTTTTCACTGAATTTATAACTGTCTGGGACTGGAAGAAACCTTAAAGATCATCCAGTTCCACCCCCTGCTATGGGCAGGGACACCTTCTACTAGACCAGGTTGCTCCAAGCCCCATTCAACCATGCCTTGAACACTGCCAGGGATGGGGCAGCCACAGCTTCTCTGGGCAACCTGTGCCAGCACCTCCCCACCCTCACAGGGAAGAATCTCTTCCTAGTATCTAATATAGTATCTAACCTCTGTAAGGTTAGAACATACCCCCTTGTCCTATCAACCCATTTCCCCACCAGCAGGGACCTGCTGTTCCAGGACTGAAAGAGTCCCTGGATGAGCCCATGTGTGCTTCCAAGCAAGGTTTGACTCAGAGCGGTGCTGCTTCAGGGTAACCAAGAACCTTTGCAGGCCAGAGCTCTGTCTAGGACCTCACTCCTCACCACCCCTTTTAACCGTGGTCTCAGTAAGTGCTTTTAGTTTTCCTTCCAAACCAGGACTCTCTGCAAGCACTGGAAGAGGACATGGACTTCAGCCAGGCTGCAAAGAGCACTTCCTTTCCCTGGCTATGTCTGTCTGTGCACAGCTGGATCATGAAATTTGTCAGCATTAAGAATGCAGTCCCCTCCAGAGACCCATTCACTCAAAAGGGCTGCAAGTGATATTGGTAAGAAATTAATTTAGGGTGCAGTAATATATCAAAAAGGAGATGGAAATAAAACAAGGGCCTAGCCCTGCTGTAACAAGGATGTCAGCTGACCAGGGCACCAGCAGCAAGACCATGGTAATGACATAAACCATGGAAACTGTACCACAGTCATCTCTACAAACCAAATCCCAGAAAAAACCCCAAACCAACCCACTCTTGGATGGTAATCATTGGGTTAAAATGGGATCCAAAGTTTAAAATGCCTCCCTATATACATTTTTACAGTCTTTCTTCAGGTTCTAAATGTATCTCTGTTTCCCATAAATTTGGGCTTTCTTTTTAATCTCCTTATGATATTGTGGGAGAAGGACTCCCATTTCATAAACCTTGCACTTAAGATAATAGCCAATAAAACCCAATAGATTCCCATACAAAAGACTTCAGAAGAGCTGCTGAGGAGGAGATGCCACAAGATGAGAGGAGGTGGAGGACTACAGAAGAGGCTTTCCAATGCAGAGGAGGTTCCACAGCCCACTAAGTTCCAAATTGCTTGAAAAGCAGTTTTCAGATGGGTATGAGAAAAATAACAGAATCAGAGTTAGCTTGGAAACTGCCTTCTTTTATAAGCTTGAGAAAGGGGAGAAGAAATGGAGAAAGAGCTTAAATCCAAACCAGCAAAACATGGGTCCTCCTGAGGGGTACCTTCAAGGCATCCATCACTCAAGGGGTCCTGCCTGTTTTGGCAGAGAGGGAGCAGAAATCCCTCAGTCTTGCAAAGAATCTATAGAGGTCACAGAGAGCAGCAAGTCTGGTTTTTTGCAGGAAATTACTTAAAATCCAACTCAGCTGTGGGTGCTGCTGAAAGCACCTGGCAGCTACATAAACCAGCACAGGTACTGCAATACTTGTTGGTGCCTTCAGTCTTGGCATTTGTGAAGGAAACTTCATAAATCTGTCCCAGTTATTTACATCCCTGCTCTTCCTTCCCCACCTGGCACACAAGGAACATCTGTAGGGTACAGGTTGCTCCATCCAAGAGAGGAGGTTGGGAGACATACACAAACAAAATCATCCTTGTGTTTCACAAGAGATGGTGAATTCTTCTTTCAGAAGAGAAACGGAGCCCCATCCGTGGCTGCTGTGACTCTAAATGCTTGTGAGAGAGCTGCCATATGGGTTCAGATTTATCACTTGTGTTTCCTAACTTGCACATCTGTTTTCTATAAGTAGCTGTCCAAGTCAATGCATCTCCCCTTTCCTCATGAACTGCATATGGAGCTTCCTTCCTTTCCATGGTTATCTGCTTACTGGTCTTCACTATGTCACCTTAACAAGGTACAGTGCTACTCAGAGAAACCCAGAGTGGGCATTACCCTATGAGAGTGGGGTAACATGTGCAGTGGTCACTGGGGGTGGGTTTAATCATGAGAAGCCAGTGATCTGTTCCCATCAGCATCACAGGAAACTCCCAGTCAGCTCTTTAAATTCCATTAAAGTGCTCAAAATTATTCCCACTGCCCTGTGTCAGGACATGTTCTAAACTGAAAGCTGAACAGAGGAATCTGAGAGAAAAGGGGAATTTCTGTAAGGACAGAAGAACTACGAAACTGGCACAAAGCCAGGGTGGGTCATGGGGAAGTAATGAGACTCCCCAGACCCCGGCTCATCTGGACATGAGGAATGTGTGGCGTGCAGAGGGCAAAAAGGGCCAAGCCAGATCTGGAAGAGCTTGGGTACTGTGGATGGCCACCAGAGCAACAAACACTCACTCCTCTGAAATTTTAATGAAGAGCCAATAATTTCTCTTTCCTCCTAAAAAAAAAGTGACCTCGAATATTTCTCTGCCAAACGGTGTTGTGTACAATCCATTATGCCTTCTTTCTTCAGGGCTTATAAGAAACTTGGTAGTAAAGGACTGGGATAAATAGAAAAAAGTAATAGAGAGGAAAGACACAGAAAGAAAACAAACACCTACAACGAAATTCATGGTTTGAAAGTTAAGGACACAGCTTTGCACGTCCCACTATCCTTCAGAGCAGTGATGCCACCTGGTTTGCAGCACTCTGGGGATGGCTGGCATGAACCACACATGCATAGACAATGCTGTGCTGCTACAGTCACTCTATCATCCCAACCGCGGAGTGAATCGAGCAGGCAGTGGCTGATTTCAAGCCACTTCAGTAGCTCCAAAGGATACAGAGACAGGCTAGATCCAGATGCTACATCAATGGAAAGCATTATGAAAAGGCATAGGGTGCCATCTCATCCTTTCAGGCTGCAAGATGCTCTCAGCAGGACACATTTTGCTTTGAGACAATGGCAATTAAACAGTAAAATAGTTTTAAAATAAATTAATATCCTCAGCTGTTAGTGGTGCCTTTCAGCAGAAGGACACAGGGTGGGCCACTGCCATCCACAAGAGGAACCACGGGCAGCCCCTGGAGAGTTAAAGATCAGGAAGGCTCTTGGAGATGCAAAATGGGGAGATTATAGTGAGTGTATAAAGAGCGATAAGAGAATAAGCAGTAGCTGAAACAGATTGCAGAGGATATTTGAGAAGAAACTCTCCATCCACAGGAGAAATAAAAGGTCAATGAAGGGAGACAGTGACTTCTCTAAGAAATGGCACAAATGCTTTCCTAACACAAATATTAACAAGACAGATAGGTAAAATTTATTCATCTCCCTGCCCTGATAGCATGGAAAGACAAGGACCATCTGAACAAGGGGATGGGAGAAATGAAAAAAAGCAGGATAACTGAGCAGGTAATCAAAGCCAAGGGCCACTCGGGGTGGGCAGGAATCACCCAAGCAGGACACCTCAATTAATATTTGCACTAAAATCCTGCCTCTTCCTCCCTCACCAAAAAGAAAAAGGTACTTAAAAAAAAAAAGGTAGCCAGCAAGAAAAAAGGAATCATATCTCAAGATGTCCCTGAATTCACCAAACTGCATTGCAACAGGTTAAACCATAATGGAGCAGCCCAGAGAGGACAGACAAAATATTAAGCAGAATTAAACCTTAAAGGATGTTAAGGTCCTCAGAGAAAAATGAGCTCAATCTCTTTTATCCTTATGTTTTACAGCAACTTTAAAAAGCCTTATCTTCAGAGGATGCTCTGCAGTGACTTTTAGACCAGGCTTTCAGCAGCTGCCTCCCTCACTTCTCTAACATATATAATGTAAATTACAGTGATCCCAAATAGTATTGCCATTGAAGGAGCTTTATTTTGGAGCACTGTCTGCTGCAGCAGTAGCAGAAGTAGTTACAATCTGCCTTTGCCCCCAAAATGTAGATTTACAAGAGCCATTTATTTTAATTCCAGACTAATTATTCTCTTTCCATCATCACATTTAATTCTTTGAAGACCTCTGTTTCCAGACTTATTTCACAAGTCTTCCTCCTACTTCTCAGTTAATTATTACTGACAAAACAGCAAAACATCAAGTGCTACTCTCACTTCGGAAACACTGAAATGATGTCCCACTGTTGAAGATGGAGATTTGAAGGTATCTAAAGTCACTTTTTCCTGCAAAATGATGCCCTTCCCCAGCATCATCATCTGCACTGCAGAACAGGACAAACCCCCAACTTTTATTCATTGAAAAAGAAAGGAAAAATTAATAAAGCAGATTGTTTTCTCCTTGCACTGAGGAAAAGCAGATTCTCTGCCTTCTGCTATGTCCAGACAGTTCTTTTTTTGTACCATCCCAGCCTGACTCATCCATCAATAGTCTTTAAATATTGAGGAGGGCTCCTGCTGTCATCACTGCCACTCCTCTTGACCCACATGCCACAGCCAGGGATGGCCAAGGCCATCAAGAAGAGGTGGCACAGTTGCTTAAGCACATGGTGCAGCCCCCGGCAAGCATATACAGCCCAGCTTGAGCCCTTAATTATTAATATTATTTAGATAGTGCTGTCAGGGAGCAAAAGAGAAAGACTTGGCCCACTGCTGTGTGTCATATCCAGGCCTTGAGCAGCTGCCCTGCTGTTTGCAATGGTTCTGTGCTTGTGTCCAACAGCTATGCCAGGCTGGGACCCAGGGATTAACTTTCCAGTATCAAAAGACTCTTAGAGCTATCTCTTGCTTTGCTGGTTGAGCTTGCAGGAAAAACCTCAGGTGGCACAAAACATGCTGTTGGGGGCAGAGTCATTTCACCATGAGCTGAGAGCTAAGGCTGCAAGCAAAGCCCAGATGAACAACTCAGCAGTGTGCAGCATGAGGGCACATCAGCAAATTCAGGAACAAGTATTTTGCTGGGAGGGTGGAGAGACACTAAAACAGGTGCCCAGGGAGGTTGTTGATGCCCCAACCTTGGCAGTCTGCAAAGCCAGAGTGGATAAAGCCTTGAGCAACCTGGTCTACTGGAAGGTTGGGGATTAGGACTAGATGATCTTTAAGATTCATTCCAACCCTCGCACATTCTATGATTCTAAGCATAAATCCAGGTCTAAGTCCCATTTCTTTGCTTATGACCACACAGGATGTTCTCAAAAGGAACTGAGCAATATTCAGCCCAAACTGCAGCCAAGCCTTGCTGGGGCTCTTCCTTGGTTTTTAGGTGCTGCAGCACACACCCAGGCACTCCTTGGAGCACTGCTGGGATGGATCCATCCATTATTTCAACCATCAGCTGGAGTTTTATTTAGCATGCTGGGAGGTTCCTCTACCCCTTGAGTCCTGGCAGCTTTGCTGGTGGCTCTTGCCCAGGAGACTCCCTCTCCTTTCCACTGCCTTCCTCCCAGTTACAGACCATTCTCCCTCCTTTGTTCGTGGAGGACAGCTTTGTTCTCTGCATAATAACAGGTGATTTAGCACCTATCACATTCAGGGGCTGGAGGATTTGAGGGCAAGCTGTGTTGAGTAAAATGTGCTCTCAGAATCCCTTTTGCTGCTGCATCCACAAGATCCAAAGGATGATAGAGGAGGTAAAAATGGCAGTAAGACTCCACTTGTCCACACACTCAGTTTGCAGCCCTGGACTTGCACGCCCTGCCCTCCGCAGTGAGAGACACAGACCAAAGGATGCTCAAAAACACCCAAGACACATGCACATCTGAGGTCTCATCGAGGATGCCCTGTGCTCATTAATAGCCAGTTATTTGGGCTGCTATAATGACACCTCCATTCCTTGCAAAATGACATGCCACAGCCAATACTGCCCTCCCAGGCCTGTGCACCTGGAAGGACACACTGCTCCAACGCTGCATCACTACTCCTGGATGTACCAGCACCTGCCTCCTGACCAGAACCAACAACACTTGGCATCACTTGGATTTTTGCAGTAGAAGTAAATAAGTAGAGAAACAACCTACAGGTAATTCAGTAATAAACCAACAAATAACTCAAATCCACCAAACTATTCCAGTTGACACATTCCACCCCAGCCAACTCCTAAATCCATTCCAATCCCAATTTATCCATCACCCCACCACATCCAGCCTGAGCCTCCCCACTGCCCCAGGCACAAGCCCTGAAAACATAAAATATAAAAATACTTCAGCCTCTTAATATGTCAGTAAAACACAACAAACAAACACTGGGAAGTGATGGAGGGAAACACTAATTCAAAATCACAATTCCTTTTCCTTTGGTGCCCAGGACCCAGCATGCAGTTGGTTATATCGGTTTAAAGACAGGAGTCATCAGGCTGCAGGTTGGATCCCATCACTGGGATGAGGTAGGCATTAACACCTCATCAGGCCACACTGAGGTGCAATATCCAGTTATAATGATAAAATTATTTAGCCAGTTTTCCCACCCCATCCCTTCCCAGACTCCCAGCTCCCCACTCCCCCTTCTCCACCTCAGCCATTCCCGTGTCTCTGGGCGATTCTTCTTCCCTTTTCCATCAATCAACACAGGCATTTAATGGCAATCCACACCACACGGACAATGAAATTAGAAGGGAACAAAAGAGCAAACCTCGCTGCTCCATTGCCTCGCTGGGCAGACAATGGTCCCAGCTGCTTACCGGGAAGCACCCAAGCACAAACAGCCCAGCTCCGGTACCGAAGAGGGTCCCGGCTCCCTGGAGGTCAGGAGGTTGTCACTAGAATATGCATCTCATTGGTTACCTGTCAGCTTTCCTGGGCGGTTATAAAGTACAGCCGCTGCCGGAGAGTATAATGGGATGTAATAACGAGACCGCCCTTCCACAGAGGAGCTTTGATTAGGTGATTGGAACTGGCAGCATCTGCTGGTTTTTTTAAAAAAAAAACAACAAAACCACAAGCTAAAAGCTGTAAAATAAGGGGATCGTCAGGAATGTGGCCACTTTTCAGGCTAGGAGGGATGGAAGAGAGAAATAAATTACAACCTTTGTTTCTTGCTCTAATCTCTCCATCTCGTGCCCCTTTGAAGGTCCCATCATTGCTATCCCTCTAGGCTCAGACATTATTTCCCAGCTCCTCAGCTATGCTAGAAAAATGACATGTTTTAATATCAGGGAATTACAGCTTGTGGGAGGGGAAGGAGGAAAACTCCCTGCCCCACAAATCATTGCCAGTGTCTCCCATCAGCAGCTCAAGCTGCCGCCTGGGGAGGCACCTGCAAATTCCACTATGCCATGGGTGGGATTCACCTTTTACATGGGCAATATCTCAAACTCACTGCAAAACACTCAGACAAAAACATGACTTGAATATTGCTGCAGCTTGGTGATTTCAGACCCTATGAGCAGGGATCATTTTGCCCCAGCTAAAAAGTCTGGTTTTCCAGCTAAATGCAATTTTTGTGGCTGGTAACACAACTTGCAGAATTACTCAATTCTCAGTCCAGAAAGAAAGGGGAAACAGGGTTACCCACTGACAAAGAGGTATTTCCCTCAAACAATCAGATCTGCAAGAAGTTGTGATTATTTCCAAGCACTTGAACACACGAGGATTTGCACAGGGCAAGCACTTGTCCAGGCATGGAGGAGAATTTGGGGCCAGAGGAGGGTTGCTGTAGTGAGGACATGCTGCCTGCTCTCGTGGAGGCATTACAGAAGTAAAGCAGCATTTTGCAGGCTTAGCACAGCTCTTCCTTTCAGCACAAAACCATAAAAAACAGCCCAATGAGTTAACAAGGCTGAAATATGACAGTACTCATAGGGGACGTCAGGAGGATTAACAGCCCTTCTTCTCCCAGCTAACTGTTGAAGTCATGTTAGGACTGGAGAGTCAATGCCACGCTCGGGTTTTACATCTCCATTAAGCACAAGCCATTGGTGGGATGGTGGGGGAAGGATTTTTCCTCTCCATGACCATGGTGGGGACACACATCTTTCATATGACAGATATGGCTCCCACACAGCATTGCTGACACCAGGAGAAGCTGGGAATGGGATGGCCACCGGTGCTCTCTTGGACACCCCATCCTTATGAAAACATCAGCAAGGACATATTTCACCTTGACCAAGGGAACCAAACAGGTATGATTGTCCTTAAGGCCACAGACAGCTTCTCAACAGGGAACTCATCTTACCAGAGCAGACTGGGACATGGGTGAGTGATTACAGGGTGTTTGACCAGCTGCTAAATCAACACAAGGATCTATTAACAAAGTCTGCTAGGAGGTTTCATCTATTATAACACAAACTAAAACAAAAAACAAACAAACAAAAAAACCAAAACAAAACACACCAAAAAAAACATTAAAAGAGCAAACAAATGCAAAGTGTGGTTATGTTTCTGCTGTTTGTTGTGCAGAAATGAGGCTCCAGCACACCTGGGGAGAGCCAGGACTTTGCACTTAGACACATAACCCTGCGTGTGCCCACTCTGACTCCTGGGGAGCACCAGCCAGGAAATGTGTGAACCTCAGCCTGCAACTTCCTCAGGATGAACATCAGGTTTTGGACCTTACACTCTTCAAGTGCACCAATGTACTTTTTAAAATTAAAATGAGCTCAGACAATGGTTCCTATTTTTATGGGCTGATCCACCTACATATCTGGTCACAACTTGAGATTTCAAGCCAACTTTTCAAAATTGCAAAGAGCTACCCCATCTCTGCACCACTGATTTGTGCTGGTTTACATGACAAATATTTACACGCTTACTGTTAGTATCCTTCAGTGACTGAAGTTATCGCATTTCAAAGGATCTATATTTAAAGAACACAATACTCTGATGGCAACACAGCTTTAAATTTTAAACAGATGTGTTCTTCCTCGTGCATTCCCAGACACACACCAAGCCATTGGAGATGCTCCAGAATTCCCGTATTTTCCTCAAAGCCATGGAAGCTCCTTGCCACCACTCCAGCTCAGCATCCTGCATCCCAAACTGAACACTCCTGGTGACACCTAGGTACCTGCCCACCATCTCCAGTGAGGGAAGGGCAGTAACAGCACCATGGTGAAAAACACATATTTATAACAGCACTGGATTTACTGTCTTCTGGACAAAGCCAGAAAGAAAAGCAGTTTACTTTTATTAAAATAAATTGAGAGCATCACTGTCCATGAGATAAACACACTGGTTTACACCAATCCCAGCTGCTTCTCTCACATTCCCTTGGACGAAAAGGAGTGCTGCAGGTTTCCCTCTGTGAATCTATTACTTCTAATAACCTGGTATTTCAATAGAAATTGAATATTACCTCTGCTTCTGTGCTTCCTGAACCACCTTACATAGTGATGATGCAAAACTAGAAAGAAGAATAATAAATCTAGATTAGGAAATAATAAACTGGGATTAAAATACCTTCATAAATCATTTCATGCTCCCTACATGTGGATAGGTCTAATTACCAGAGAAGAATAAAAGATAAACCTCATTTGGCTCTGTGCAATCATCTTTCTTAGCAGGAAAAAAAAAAAAAAAAAAAAACCAAAACATGATGAATTATTAGCTATAGAAATAAGTCAAGAGGTTTTCAGGTTAAACATGGAAGCAGCTGAAAATGGAAACCAGGGAACTGATTGCGTCCCCCATCCAACCCTGAGGTTTGGTTTATGCCTTTCCCTTGCTTTTTTGCCTGACTTAAGTAAAGGAAAAAATAAACACATCTTACTACCCGTGGTGTGCAAACTCAGTCCTGACTCATCTACAAGTTCCTCTAATAAAAGTAGCACAAATAAAGCAGAGGGGGAGAAAAACAGGACCAAGTGGCTATTTAGGGAAGAGAGAGGGAGGGAGCTCTTGCCATCCTCCTAAAGCAGTGCCCCACAGATGCTCCATTCATAAATATTTCAGCTGCCAAATCTGAACCACTGCTTTGATGAAAAGTGTAAGAAGGCTTTTCTATTAGTGCTTTTGATGTTCTTTGCATATGGAATAATAAACATGGGAGATTCACCTCCTTCCCCTTCTCTGTCCTCCCTCTCTTCAGTCTTTTATGTGTCACAGCCTCCCAAGGACCGAGAGATCAGAATTTGGGCAGGGGGACAGGGCACAGTCATTTTCCATGGAACCTTTAAGTCACATTTAAGATGGAAAAACCCTCCAAAATCCTCTAACCCAGCACTGCCAAGGCCACCACTAACCCCTGTCCCCAAATGCCACATCTACACATCTTTGAAACTCCTCCAAGGATGGTGACTCCACCACTGCCCTGGGCAGCTGTGGCAAGGTTTGACAACCCTTTTGGTAAAGAAATTTCTGGTAACATCCAACCTAAACCTCTTCTGGCACAACTTGAGGCCATTTCTTCTTGTCCTATCTCCCCACTGATCTGACTTTTTTTCACCTCAGAGGGCAAGACTGCAAGAAATGGAGGTACCCACAGGCTTTTTGGATGCTATTGGCACTTCACACTGTTTGCATCTGGCTGAATAATATAGAGCATCACAACTCTGCCAGGAGTTGCTCAGCAGAAAGTGAACAAGAGTTTCAAAGCCCTTCCAAAACACCTTACCACAGCTCCTGGGTGCTCCCCAACCTCTGCCCACAGGGTACAGCAGGCTCCAGCCTGGATTTCTTGCGCTTTTATAGGAAGAAGCAACAACCTGTGCCCTGATCTGGGCTGCCCTGAGCTCCTCTGCATTTTTGGGGGGCTTATTTGAGGGAATTGCAGAGGAGAAAGGAACCTTCCTTACAGCTCCAGAAAGTGACCCATGCAGCAGAGGCAAAACCAAAACAGAGGAAACTGTATGTGACCTTCTCCCAGCCTCTTAGTGCTCTCAGAAACTTAATAGCTCAACATTTATCTTAACTCAACAGAGATGTGCCAGGGATAAAGTATCCATCTCCCAGCACACCAGCCCCGGTGTTTCTAACCTGCCGCTGCCAAGCTTTAAATTGCAGCTTTTATCACCTTTTCGCACTTCTGCAGTAGCAGGGCATCCAAAGCAATTAAATCCAAACTGGTTTTTTCTGCTTCTATTCCTTGAAGTGGAGCTTTCTTGTGTGGGGTAGAGATTACAGGGTTTGGACTGGATTTTGATTCACACTTACTTTCCATTAAAGACCTGACTACACTCATCTCCTCCTCCTCCTCCTGTGGAGCTCCCTACGCATTCCACAAACTCAGTGAACAGATATTGGAAAGTGGTTTAAAGGAAAACAAACAGAAACAGATGCATTGCAGAATTTTTGCAATAAGAGTTAAGGAACTTGAAAGGGACCAAAGTCTTTTCAGTGCAAGTGGGATGCCAATGTTTGCAGAAGACTTATCACTGTGCATTATTCATCCTTCTGGTTTGTATTTATTAGGAATGATTAGGAAACCCATCACCTGCCAAGCTGTGGGGCTTCTTGGCAGCACTAACACAGCAGAAAATCCCATGCCCAAAGACTAAAGGCTCCTGCCTCTTCTGGGGTGACAGGGCTTGTTTAGAGGGCCCTCCACCTTCTCTTCCTTCCCCACAATCCTAATGGAGGGGAGGAGTGAAGCACCTTACTATGTTTGAGAGACGCCCCAGTTTCAACTGGAGGACATGGAAGTCTTGGACACTTGGTGGCCTCATGGTCACAAATGGGACCATCCCAAAGGGATCAACAGGGACACAGGAGAGCTCATGCCTCACCTAGATTATTAGAGCAAGCTGTGCTCCTCCTTTTCTGATCAGAGAGGACTGGCACCTCCCAAGCACTGAAGATGAATGTTTTTGCTCCTGAATACCCAGCAGACCAGAGAAAAAAGTTGCCAAGGAGACCCCAATATAGCACACATGTCCCGGGTTTTTCACTGCTACTCTGCAGGTGGTCTCTTCATTTTTTTAGCCCAAATGCTAAATCTCACCTGCCTCTTTCACATTAACCTGCATCTGAGGACACCATCCAGCTGCCCCTGTAACACAGAGTAAGATGCTGCCTTTTCTCTCCCTGATTCAAACCATGCAACCATGGAAGAAATTAACTGAAAAACAACCTATTTCCCATCCAAACTTCCACTTCTCAGAGGACTTTAGCTTTTCTGAATTACAGCATCTTCTCCCAGCAAAAAAACCCTTATGAAGGGCAAGGCTCAAGACACTGCAGAGATGGAGATTTTCAAACCATTCATTATGCAAACAGCTCATTTATTGCTGCTGAGCTGAAAGCAGGAATTCCAGGCATGCAAATAAAAATAGTCAGGAAGCAACAGCCAGTAAGTGCACAAAGGCATCTGCTGACCTGGGTAACACACAGCACAGACTCTACAGGCGACAGTTTATGACGGAGTTTCAAACTACAGGTTGAAATTGGTCTGCAAGCACCATCAGCGAGTCCCTGGGCTCGGCAGAACCAGCAGCATCTCGAGCTGTAAGTTCTGTCAGCACTGCAGATCCTGCCATAACCCTATTGATCCCAAAACAGTACTCATCACAAGTAAGTGAGCTAAGCAAGGCTGAAATTCAATAATTCAGGCTGACTGGACACAAAGGGTAGAGCTGAGGTGTGAAGGGGTTACAGGAGATTTCATTGACAGAGTTGCAAAAGTGCCAGAACTGCAAAGCTTTCCCCAAAACTTCAATAAACATCCCGGTGCTGCTGGGCAGGAACAAATGTTCATTAGCATTTGATAACGACTGTCAGAGAGAATCTGGCTGGGAAAGGAGACAAAACTCAAAATTAGCCACACAGGTAGGAAGTTTTAAGCAGGACTATCCTGGGAACAGCCTGCCTCCAAATTTCTCTTCTCACAGTGCCTGGAAGCACAAGGAGAGTGGCATGTAGGATGCATCATGGACAAGGATGAGTCTTTGTCCTTTGGGAACTGAATCAAACACAAGTATTTCTGAGGCCCAGTGCCTTCCAGCTACTGAATGTAATTCAGGTCCAACTCCTGGAAATGACCTGGCACAGGGTATCAGTGCACATTTGCAGCCATGGGAAATAATATGGAATTTAAAAAGCAAAACAGAAACATTGAGCTGAGTATTAAGGAACCTTTCAAGTTCAAACATGGGGAAAAAAATGCAATGCCGAGCCAGTCCAATGTCAGCACTCAAGGTCAAATGGAAAAAGAAATCTCTGAGGATTTGCCTTTAATAGGCTATTCTTAGTGCCATGATGTTTAATATCATTAACACAGAATCATTATGTAAATTCTGGCTTTTCAGCTCAATTGTCACTATCACAAGTTAGTGTAGAAGCAAAGTAAAAGCAGCTGGTGCACTGATCTGGCCTCAGCACACTCAGCATTCATATCCTCCCACTGAATACTAGATTTGCTCAGTTTTATGTGCTCCTATATCCTTATACATCATCAGCAAAAGTCTGGTTCAAAATGTGATACAAGTCTCACTGCAATTTTTGCTGCCAGGTGACTGAAATGACAAGAGAGATCCCAGCAGGAGCTGGTCAAATGTTCATCTACAAGCAGATTAATTGCTAAGACAGAAAGGTTTTGATACACAACCACCTGACAACAATCAAGTAATCACTCCTTATGTGTCTATTACTCAAAGTCCGGGAGCTGGCATGACACTTAAATCTGGAGCCACGTCAACCCAAGCAATGACAAATATTGTTTCCTGCCTCGCAACAGCCAAGCTCAGCAATTTCAGGCCCGGGAATTGTAAAGAATACATTTACCTGGGCCTGCAATTTCACAGCATAGCTGTATTATATTAAAGAAAAAAAGGTTCTATGATGGAGAGACTGTTCTTGGCTTCAAACAAGAACATAAGCAATAATGTAAGTGCAACAATACCCCAATTGACTGTGTGCTACAATGAGTATTCACACACACGTGTCTGAACAGATGAAGGACAAGTGCTATGGGCTGAATGGGCTCCATTGAGTAAAGCTAATTAGCTGTATAAGCATATGCAAGACTGGGACCTAAATTTGTTCTCTGCCTCCTGGGATACTGATAACTCCTTTCTCTTGTTGTTGTGCAATGTAGATAGAGTAAGTCTAAGTCAACACTATAACCCCTGCCTGTCATAAGGGCTTTTTTTTTTTTGCCAATTTTAAGGTTGGGAAACATCGGCTCAGGTGAAAGGAGAGCCTTGTCTGGACTCTTGTCACAGCTTATTGTCAGATTTGAAAGCTGGATTCACCCCTCCCAAGCTGCCATTAAATGATGCTAATACCCAGCTGTGCAAAACACCACCAAAATATTTACTGTGATCAACCAGCACAATAATGGATCACGAATCTGATAATCCAAAGCTGCATCCAGCAGGGCAAGGCTCTAATTCCCCTCATCCAAAACACATATTGCTGCAGCAGAAGATGCAGTCTGTCATTACAGGTTTGATCCCATGACTTTTTTTTTTTTTTTTTTTTTTGCACAGTGGAGCTTTGGCACAGTCTGCTTTCATCTGGCTGGTCCCTTTGAGGCAGTGGCAATGGAGAACAGGAACAGTAGCTTAGCACAGAGTAGTCTGAGGAATTTAAACACATCAAAATATGGGTAACCTCTACCCGATCCTGCTGAAACATGGCCTTTGCAGAGGACTGAAGTAGATACAGAAGCCTTCTGAGAAAGCTGCCCACGTCTTCCAAAAATCCAGCCCCAGCTGCAGCTCCTGTCCTCTCATCCTCAGCTAGAGTATAAAGCAAAGATCCCAAAGGAATAAAACTAACCTGGCAACTGAATAATGCTCCGACCCACCTAGCAAGAGCAGAGTTTGCAAAGAGCTCTGGAAATCCTTGTGTGCATAAGGAAAGGAAATGACCACCTGGACTGGAAATACTGGTGAAGTTCCCACCAGCTGCAGCAATAGGGCTGAAACTGTTGCAGAGCACAGAGTCAGTGACAACATGGGCTAAAGGGACTTGACAGACAAGATATGTCCTCCATCATGTGATGCAGCTGTGTTGGTGCCGTGGCACTCAGTGCTGGCATCACTGCACCTCCACAGAGCTGTGCTCAACACTGCAACCTCAATCCCAACTCTCCACATCAGCACCCAAAACCTCCAAATCTGACATGTTCAAGAGATAAAAACTGATGTCCAGTGTGGGCCTTTTCAATAACTGGATTTGGTCCCTATCTACTTAGGTTGTTACTTATTAAAGGTAAAAGAAATATAACTGAAACACACAGTAACCAAACCAAGTTCCTGCTACATTTTATTCCTTCTTTAAACCAGGCAGAAATTCATAAGATATTGACTACAAGGAAATGAGTTGTCAAGTGAGTTACAGTTTTGCTTCGTCTCTGTCTCAGCAGCTCAAAGTCTTTTCCAAGACCCTATTTTTAGCTAGTGGTAAAAATTGGAAGCAAGAAGGGGCAGGGGAAGAGCCCAGAGCTGTAAAATATACAGAGAAAACTTAACTATTTCTTCATTATCCTAATACACCCCTAACTCCTGTATCTGTGTATTGGGTAGACAATCATGGTCAATGTTATATTCTCTTTACTGCTTAAAGGTGCCTTTATATATGAGATCAGCCTGGGCAATCATAACTCAAAAAGGAACAGTGAAGGTGGGAAATGTCCCTGAACGTGGGTTTGTTTGCTGGGATTTGGGAGCTGAGTTTTTGCTGGGGTTAGGTTTGGGTTGGTTTTTATTAACAATGACCAGATAGTTTCACATGGTGTGCAGATACTAGACAAAATCAAAATCAGCTGGAAACCAAATTAGGCTTTCCTTTATTGCCAGGATGGCTCACATGAAAACCCACACCATCCCTGCTTTTCTCCTATCACCTAGCTCAACTAATAAAGTCAATAACAACAGTTGCCTTATTCACATTTTATTGGTCGTTCCAGCCAAAACTATTCTAGTCATTTCCTTCAACAAGAACCAAGGTACTCCCTTACATAAATTTTATTTCCAGTACCTTCACTTGCAAATTATGACAATAATTATTCTAAGTCCCATATAGCACTTTCCATGCAAGAGTTTTAACAATGGGAAGTTATTACCAGAGCTTTAACAATAGAAAGTTATTACCAGGATCCTTATTTGGGAGAATGAGGCACAGAAAGATCAAACGAATTGCTGAAGATCATTCAGCAGCTCGCTGGCAATGCCAGGAACAGAACTGTAATCTTCTGACCTGCCATCCAGAGCTGATTGGGCCCAGGAAAAGAAAAAGCATCCTTGAAACACATATGAAAAGGCAGAGATTTGTTTTTAAAAGTGGTGCAAAAGAGCTTTTCCAAAAGGAATAGTGATGGCAAACACCTGAAGTTTGATAAAATTCTGAAAGAGATTAAATGATGCTATTAATTATTGCATGATGGGGAAATGGATAAACAGAGAAATGTGCCTTCTGGCCATTTTCTTATCCCCTTTGGGATGTCCCATGGAGAAACCTCAACAATCACATACCCTGTAGTACAAATGATGTCACATTTAAGGATTATTACTCTTTTCTCTCCCTTATCTTTCTTCTTCCCTTTGTTATGACCCCTGAAGTGTCCAAGCTGACATATCCAAAATCAACAGTGAATTTTGACCATCTTGGCCAATGCCATTTGCTCAGAAGTACCAAACACACTCTAAGTTTCCATGAAGTTCATTTCCCTCAGAAGTATTTTAGGAGAAAGAACAGACCTTAAACAGAAGAACCATGGAGAAAGAATATTGATATGAAGCCACATCCTGAAACCAAACAGGATGAAATCCTTTGAAGCATCTATTAAGGAGATTGCCCAGCAGAAAGGAAATTCAGCAAACCAGATTACCTCTAACAGGCTTATCTGCTGGAAAAAGTCATCAGAGCAACAACAAGATAGTTTTGAAAGACAATCAATGAAATGTAGGGGAGGGGGAGATTGTAACAGGGTGACAAGGAGTGAAAATCCATAAAATACAGACTGTCACAGCTGATCAGACATAAGGACATGACATGACCCATTGCACATCTGGAAGAGGAAAGGGAAGTCAAGGTGTTCACAGTGCCTCGTGTCTATGGCTTTGGCAGGGGCAGAACTGCTTTTATCTTCTTTAATATAGTAAGAAGAATTCCCCTGCTCATTCAATTGACAGGCATGAACTGAATCACAAGAGCTTCTACCAACAGCACTCCACTCCTCCTTACAGCCCAGTCCTGCCACCTGTGCCCACAGCTCCATCCCACATTAGAAAGAGCTGTCTTATCCAAAGCATGATCCTGAACATTTAAATCAATGGCAAACCTCCAACAAACCTTCACCAAATGGGTGCAGGAATAAAGTTCATTGGATGATCTTGGACTTGAAACCACAAGAAACAGTTAAATTCTTACCACTAGAGGAAACCACCACTCCTTGGGCAGGATCACGGTGGAAATTATGAGCACAGAGCTATTGCTCTACACTGCATCGTTGATGGGATAACAAGACTTTCTCTTACAGGTTTATGTTATTTTCAGCCCAGACTCTTCTTAAATCTCTGATGTTGTCAGAGCACAACAGTAGACTGAGAGAGAGAGAACCCTAAATCTGTATGTCCCCCTTCCTTACCTTCAAAGTACCACTGCCCCCCTACACCCCTCAGTAAAACAAGAAAAAAAAAATCCCACTGGGGAAAGGATAAGGATTCTGGCATAGGAAGATGTCCACACCATCATATCTAGCAGAGGATGGGACAAGCAGGGACAGACAGATTAAGGGATTTGCCACAACTAATGACATGGACATCTTTCCACTCTTCATTAGGCTTTGGACCCAATTCCTGTACAAAGAGCTGCACTCAGGAGCTATCAAGGAGATTAACTCATTAGCATTTTTTAAGTACTTTTGGATCCTGGAGTGAAAGGGGCTATCAAAGTGCAAAGTCATTTTATTAGTGGTAACAGTCAAAGAACAGCAAGTTGAATCCTTCAGTCTAAAGACTTATGGCACAAACGGGTTTGTAACACAAAGATACCACAAAATCCTGAGATATTAAAACTTCCTTGCACAGACTTCTAGCAGCTACTAGTTTTCTAAGATTCCCTTTAACTCCAAAAATTCTGATGGTAATTTTTTTAATTTTCATGCAGCAAGATGGACCTAAACTGACTCAGGGAAAGCAGGAGGACGTTAGGCATATTGCAGTCCCTGCAAGGTTCCTCATTGGCGTCAGGAGAGTTGACATGCTTGGTATACTATGTCAGGACACTGGCCACATGGGACTCCGCAGCCCTGAATTCTTCCCATCATCTTGGGAAGCAGAAAATGAGGCTATCACAGGCTCTGTACACACAGTTCTCCAAAATTATCCAAGGGAATGGCACACAGGCAGTGTGAGAGAGCATGGGGCAAGGAGCTGGCACGCAGATACTTCTCTTCTCCAAAATAAGATCTCAAGCCTATAAAAACATTGGCAGCCAGCACCAGAAGATGCACAGTGTACTCTTCTATCATTTTGCTGGTGGAATAGACTTCATCCTGTTCCCTCTGGCCACAGATCAAGCACAACTTCTCAGAGGAATTTTCCATTATCCTGTGACACACCAGGGCAATCCGGCTGCTTAACCAGCTTACACTCTGACCCCCCTCTTCAGCAGCAGCGAGACCATGCATAAGCACAAGCCATTTCTTGTACAATGTGCCACTTCCAACACCACAGCCCAAGTGAACTGGGGCTAGAATTCCCAGACTGCCTGACAGAACTGCAGTGGGGAAATGGGGACATCCTTAGTCCTCTCTGCCCTCCTGGCAGACCCTCCTGTCTCCCATATGTGGTTGCTGCGGCCCTAATTTATTTCCACAGCCTAACAGGCTCAACACCAGGGCAAGTACAGAAGCCCTCAGCATCTCTCCTCTGTTTCTATTTTAGTAAATCTTTTTCTTGCCCTGCTTTTCCACTAGGCTGTGAACTCATCTCCAAATCCATACAACTATCCCACCACTGTTCACAGCTGGATCTCCATGGGAAAGGCACACTGAGTCCCAAATTCACACACCCCCAGTAACTCGAAAGACAGCAACGCCATGACTTCAGCTCCCAACCTCAGGCAGAGGGGATCTGGAAACACACACAAACCCCACAACACCTTTGGGGACAGAGATTACCAATTAATGCAGGTGTCCTTGAACCATCAAGGAGCAGGAAACCCCATGGCATCACAGGGTGGTGCAAAAGAATTGCCTGAGATGTGCTCACTGCATTGATAAACACACAGAGCTTATCCTGACTTTCCCTATGCCACATTTATTTGCTCAAGAAAAATGTTTGGCATCTCCTTATCTGTGCTCATTTCCGATGTGGTTTCTACTTTCCCCAGGGTCACAGACAGTGAGAGGCATCCCCGAGGCTTATTTGTGTTTGGAGCCATCTGCCAGTGCACAGGGGCTTGAAACAGTCTGCAGGAAGAAGGAGCCACCGAAGAGCACTGTGGTTTCCTTGGTAGGGGTGGCCAAGAGACAATAAACCATTTGGTTTGCTCCCTCCTCCTAGAGATCTGTTCTCAAATAATGTGATGGCTCAGCTCCAACTACATCATCTCTCCCAGCAGCATGGCTCATATTATCTTGGAGAAGGCAGAAGGTTGCAACTCCAAAAACATGTTTAATTACACTGCAGCCCATCCACTGCTTCACTCAGTCTTGTTTGCAGGGAAGGGAAAATACTGGGATGTTTCACCCAGAAATAGCCACAGCAGAGTCCTGACAGTCTGCAGGTGCCTACTCCATTCCCTCAGCCACCCCATCCTTCACTAACCAGTCTGTCAATGAACTAAAATGGCCTTAACCCTACAAACAGCTTCTGGATGACAGAGAGAGACCAGCTCTGTTGCCAGCTCTGCCAGGGGGAGAGAGGAGAAACGTCTCAGTGCAGGGAAAAGCACACAAAGGCCACATTGTTCCACACTGCAATTAATTCCAGCAAAAAAAAGGCCAAGGCTTTCTATTTGTGAAAGGGCAAGGCTTTTCTAGGACATATCCAGCACACAGCGTGTCCATGCCCTGCTTATACACCCAAAACCCCCCATGTGGGATACAGACCCCACTGCTGTCTGCCCAGGGAGCTGCAATTTCTATGTAAGCACCCCCAGCTTACACTCACTGGTGTTTTTCCAATGAGAAACCAGATGCAAACGTTTTCAAACCTTCTTTACAATTTGTCAGCACTTTCCTCAAGCTGGAAGGGATGAAGTTCTTGGGAATATCATGAAATAAGTGGCACATCACCTCTTTGAAACCCAAATAGCAAGAGACCACATCAAGTCTTCAAATATTAATCTGTACTTACCAACTAATCAGCACTGACAAAAATAACCCATCTAATTATCAGAACACTACCACCTAAATAATTAATTATATGCCTTATTAAAAAAGTATAATAGATTAGAGGATGTGACAAAATCACAATTATCAAAACAAGAAACGCTGGGAAACAAAAAAACCCCTACAAGTGTGATTCTGCATTGTATAAATTAATGTTCCAAAATAGCAAGTGCTCGAACACATCAAATGGCAGGAACTTTTGAAGCCTAAAGCAGTTCAGAAAATGTAATTCACCTTAAAATTGTTGGAAACTCACATTAAGACATCGTCTTCACTGCTCAGAGTGCTGCTTTGTCCATGACACCTCCCCAGCCTGGGGAGGCTCATTACTGGAACTGAGTCCTTACTGGGAGCCATCCTACTTCTTCTCTAAGAAGAGATAGGATGGGGGACAGGGATGCTGTTGCAGATAACAGCCAGGGGAATGAGGGATGCCTTCAAGGACTCATAGGAAGTGTTCTCAGTTTTCCTTTAATATCACTGGGTCCCTCTGTGCTGCACATTAACCAGACTCAGCCCCTGCCCTATATAACAGCATGAGGTGGGGAGGAAGGTGAGTGGCACACACACCAAACGTGTCTCTCACTGCTCTTGATTCAGCTCTCCATCCTTGCACGCTTCCATGTGTACCCCCATGGACAACATGGCATTTCCCCATCGCATGACTACTCAAGCCTCTGCTTCTGGGTGAAACACACCCACATACTTGTGTTTAGCCCTTTACTTATCACCTCCGACATCATTACCAACACAACACATGCATCTTGGACTCTAAACTAACAGAGGGCTGGTTTAGATTGGATATTAGGAAGAAATTTTTCCCTGTGAGTGTGTGAGGCCCTGGCATAGGTTACCCGACCCCTGGAAGTGTCCAAGGCCAGGTTGGACAGAACCTGGTCTAGTGGAAGGTGTTCCTGCCCATAGCAGGGACAGGCTTTAAGGTCCCTTCCCACCCCAACCATTCTGGGATTTTGTGTTCTTTGCAGAGATTTCATAACAGACACTCCTCCTCTGATCTGAAGCTGGACCTGGTCCTTCCAACCCATGGTCTGAGGTTCTCCAAGTCCTCAACCCCTTTCTGCAATCTTCAAACATCAAGAGGTTAATAAATCCCCAAAATGCTGTTGGCTTTTTTTTCCTTTTCCAGGATTACTGCTATTATAACCTCTGCAATATTTACTTTTCAAGGACTTTAATGCTTGCTGCAATCCTGGCACCGCTCAGATGCAGAACAGCAGAACACACTCCTAATTGTACCCCAATGTGTAGCACAAAAATTAAACGTAGCACAAAAAAAAAAAGAAAAAAGCTTTAGTGAAAAAACCACCTATCCATTACAAAATATTTTTTAAAAAAATAAAAGAAATCCAAAACTCTTTGTCTCTGAGGCAGTGTAATAGCACCTAAATAATACAACTGATCTTTCAAATAACATCCTCCTTCCAATCAAGAAGGATAGTCAGCTGCTGAAATTATTCTTCATTTTAAAAACAGCCTTTTAATATAAATCTTAGTGCTGTTCGTGTGGACTGGGGGTTACAACAAGGACAAAGTAACTCACTTCCTGTCCAAAATTCATTTTAGTTAGCTCAGCTCTGAATAATTCATGTCATTTCTCGCAAATACGTCCCCAAATGCCTCCATCCAATAACCTGCACCAAGTCAGATGAAGAAAAAGAGGCTTTTGGTTAAACTGCCCCTTGTAGTGCTCAATATCACTGAGTTTGCTGCATTTTTCTCCTCACAGATAATCAACAGGTATCTTTCACTAAGATAAAGCAGCTTTGGTTTCATGAATACACTGGTTCTAGCTTGTTCCACCTTCAAAAATGAGGTTTTCCCCCCACAAAAAATGTGTTAACACTGCACACAAAAATGTTTCCCATCTGAATTCACTTGCAGGGGAGAGTTTCAGCTGGAGACAATTAGGGAGGTCAGGAATACAACCGAAAAAGCAGAAGGGAGGGGGTGACGCACCTACAGGCACTGAGAGCCCACTACTATACATTAATTTAATTTGGAGCACATGGCTGGTGGCACACTTAAAATCTCACATAGGAACACTTGCATGTGTAGAACCTTCACGAAAAATGAGTCAGCCTTAAATTCAGGGATTTTGCATCATTCTAGAAAACAATATTTTTCCAATCCAAACTAAAAATGTACAACCTCTTGCCTACTAGCAGCTCTGCCACTGAGTGTGTTAATGCACAGGAAGGAGAAAACAACTGGCATTGGAGTTAACTCCAGCCCAAGGTGAAGCTAAATTGTTTTCATTACTAAAACCCACAGAAAAGAAATGCAAAACACGAAACAGCCCAAAGCCATAGGTGAAATTCACATTCAGGGGGTGAAATTGACATTCAGGCAGAGGATTTTTCGAAGGTAAATGTTTGTTTTTATCCTGGTGCACTTAGGTCAGCTTGAATTTATGTTAACACCATCAACAGAGCAGTGCCAAAATCAGTGCCAGACAACTTGTAGGTTGGGGATTTTTAAAATATGAATTTGTCCTCCATTCTAAATCACTGTCCTGACTGATGTTTGCAATACTAAGTTTAACATCAGTTGTGATTTTAATTAACATGTTGTTTCTCCCTTCAACCGGATCATTAATAGAGTTGATAAATCAAACGTGCCGTTGTACTCCATAAACACTGGGTTTGTGATATTCCCCAGAGGTCAGAGGACACATAAACGGAGAGATGAAATTCATTGAAACATAAATACAGCATCCTATCTGTGACAGTTGGATACAATCACACTCCAGTGATGTGAGCATTATGTAAAAGAATATTGTCTCCAGCCTGTTCCACAGAAATGCTTCAAGACCAATACAGAAAAACATAAAAACTGGCTGACAATCCATTTCATACATCACTTCTTCTTCTCCCTTCTTTTCTGCTGCCAAACCAGTAATATTTACTTTTGTTTCAAAGCTCAGGTAGAAAACAATACCACTAGGGCAGTATTTTTATTTATTTTAAATGGAGGTTGAAGACTTAAAAGGAGGAATGCACTATTTGTCCTCCTTAAGACTGTTCCAGATCTTTTGCCCCTTCTTACAAGAATTGGCTGGAGGGAGCTTTGAGCAACCTGATCTAGTGCAAGGTGTCCCTGCCCATGGCAGGGGGTTGGAAGTGGTTGGTCTTTAAGGTCCTTCCATCTCAGAGCAGTATGTGAATCCATGATTGAGCTGGTCCCCACATGGTTTCCCACTGCACAACCCCCAGCATTTAAAAAACCATTAATAAAAAGATACGTATCAGAAGGTTGTGATGGAAACTGAAAATCAAAGCAATACATACAGCCAGCATCAACTATGAACCACTCTGTCCAAATCAGTCCCACAGAGCAAGAACCAGACCCTCAGTCTCCACCACAGCACAGTGACCCTGACCACCCATCCTGTGGTTTACCAGATTCTTCAGCTACTCAGTGCATAAATTTTTGCACAAGGAGCCATCAGAAAGTATCGTAAATAATAACAAAAATAAATAATAGCAACAACAACAGTAATAACAGAACCCAAAACAACATACCTTATCCCTGTGCAATCACGTGCCTTGGCTTTTTTTGCTGCTTTTCTCTTAGGTTTGTGCTGAGCAGCCTGGCTGAGGAGAATATCCGACCTGTGAGAGCACCAGGAGAGTAGAAGGTTCGTCTACTGAGTGATTTAAATGCTAATGAATGGGGCAAGGCTGAGTTCTTTCACCTGACAACACTCACCTCCTCACTGCCTTCACGTGGAGGACTCATCTCCTCACTGCCTTCACCTGGAGGGCCTGCAAGATCAGGGTCCTGGATGTAGGTCACCACTCCAGAATAACAGAGAAGGTCTCAGTGGATGCTTCCAGACACCAAGACTTGATAGAGGAGACACTCCCCGAGAGAGTTGCAGAGATGTGTTGGACAATGACCAGTGCTGGGAACACCCTTGAGGAACCAACCCTGCTTGCAGGCACCTTTAGACGTGATTTGACGTAAGCACAACAGCCTCTACCAAACACAACCCCCTTCATTACACTTAAGTGGCAATGTAGCCAGCAGGGGAGATTAGTGTGATGGATGGGATCATCTCCCCCACTGCCCTGCTTCATGCTGCAGCCAGTGGGGAGAGACCAGCATCTCCGAGGACTCTGCATCCCCTCCTGGAACATCTAAAGGGTCTGGGAAGGAATGCCCTTCCGAGTTGCTGGTTCCTCCCTGTGACCAGCCCAGACAAGCCCCGCACCTGCCGGAGGGCTCCTCCCCAGCATAACGAGTCTCACCATGGGAGCCCTGCCAAAGTTCAAGGGCTTCACAATTAACTTTCACAACAAACCGAAGCCTCAAGAGATTTTAATCTCCAAATAAGTAGATGTGGGTCCACACCAAGGCTTTTGTGCCCTGGTTTATTGGTGAGGCACTGATAAGAACCTTGCTGCTATGTGTCTGTTGGAGCAGAGCCACACAACGGGAGCTCCGCTTATTCACGTGCGCTTTCCACAGCAGGAGAACAGGAAAAGGCAGAGGGTAGCTGCGCAACACAGGGAACATTTGCTTAGCAGTGCAACCTCATGCAAATAAGCTTGAAGAGAAATGCTGAAGAGCAAAGATAAAAATTCCAGCACAGGTACCATTCACTGCAAAAATGTGGTTGTGATGTTCTGCATCATAAAAATAAAAAAAAAAAATAAAAATAAAAAACTATATATCTATACATTCAAGACCTCATTGGAAAGTAGCTGATCTTCCCTGCCAACCATCAGTTATAAGAGGTAAAATAGCTAACAAAGCTAGTCCGTGCTTGCCTGAATAAACAGGCAAGAAGGAAGCTGCTGTGTTCACATCCCAGACCTGCAGGATCCTCATCAGGATTCTCCATTGGCAACAGCACTTGTCACACAGACAGACAGCATACTCGTGCTTATGGAGTTCAGCGCCTGAGCAGCACCTCATCGTGATAACACTTTCACAACTCGTCTGTGAGTAACTCTCTTGCACACCCTTCCTCTCCCATCAGGGAATGCCTGCAGCAGCACACAAGCACACATGCTGCCCTCTGCTTTACTCAGCAATATTTTGGGCAAAATTCAGAATTAATTGGCTGCATATTGCCCAGGACAATATTTTGGCATCCTCCTTGACTTACTTTGAGCCTCAGCAATGGTATCTGCAGTACCCTAAACCTCCTTTTCCCACCTTCATTCCCTGATAGACTAGCATAAAGGAAAATCTTTGTGCTTTTATCCTATACTCAAATTTCTGGGCCAATTTATTTTCCTTGCCACTTTTAACTCGTTTTCAAAGATGAAATCTTTTGGGTGATATTAATTACCAACTCAATCCTACTTTCCTAATGACATTATACACAGATTTACCATGAGATCAGAGCAGCTCTGCTATACAGGCATAAACCCAATATACTATAGAGGGTTATACATTTTTATTAGTTTTTCTTGTTGGTCTAATTAACGGTATTACCCTCTAAACTGTGTTCATGCTTAAATAAATTTAAGATATGCTGAAAAAACTCAACAAAGGAACCTATCAGCTACCTCCACTTGTAGCCAACAATATCCAACTCACTCTTCCTACTCAAGATACTTGGTTTGATAAATAGCTTTGACCATTGCATGGACAAAATTATCTTCACAGCACCACTTGATTTTTCTGCTTCCCCTCTCCTCAACAAATTGCCACAAGGATATTAAAACTCATTTGCTGATTAAAGTCCAGGAAAGATGAAAAACGTCACTGCAAAATAAGCTTGTACTTACATCAGCAGAAATCACTGAAAATGAATTAACAAATGAGAGCTACCTCACAAAAACTGCAGTTAAGCAAAATATCCCCGAATTTGGATTCTTTATGTACAGTTACAGCTAAAAGGAACTGGCATACATCACAGCAAGTCTTCAAGGCTGGGATAATTTTCCTTCTTCAAGGGAATCCAAAAGTTCAGCTGTTCCCAGCTCGGAATACACTGGAGGATCCAACACCAGCATTTCTGAAGGTATCTAGGTGACCTCAAGAACCCAGCAAGAGGTAGTGCTGGGCATGGTTCCTGCAACAGGTATCTACCAACCCAATAGCCAAAGCCCCTTACATGTGTCCTGACCATGGGACAGGTCCCTGCAACCTCAGAGGTGCCAAAATACTTCTCCAGACTTTCCATCTTCATGGGCTTGGCCCACACTGTGGCAAAGAACTGGATGAGGTCACCCATGTTCTCACAGGTGTCTGACACCAAGTTCTCTTCCTAATTCCAACCCACCTCCTGGCATAAGGTTGGCATGAAGGGTGGAAATGACCCTTAGAAATTAAGGGAACTTTGGCAGCGGCACCAAATCACACATGTCCAAGAACTGGGTACATCAGCAGATTGATGAAAGCCCTAAGAGGCACAGCCCTGCAAATTTACATCCCAAGGGTGTAAATTCTGCTTTTACTGCTCCCGAGACTACCCTAAAAAGGGTCTGTCACCAACAAGGGTTTACTTGATTTCTTCCTTCACAATATTCCCATCCACTGGAAAACGCAGCTGTGCAAAGCCTGGTTTGACGAAACATTGTGATGAGGTCAAAGGCATGCATGCTGACATCATGGTATGGACAGGCTGTCACTGGCAGGACAGCCAGCTCTGCTTATCTGATATTATCTGCATTGTTTAAAGCTGCCAACAGGTAGAGTTAATGCGTTATCTGCATATGGGTTTTTAATCCTGCAGAGTGGTCATTACCACGGTACTGTCAGGCTAATTAATAGGTAGCAGTCTCATGGCTTTTTAATGCATGTTTCCTCAACCAAAATAAAACAAATATCAAATAATCACATGCATATATCCAGACAGTGCATCAGGTTGTTTCCAGGAGTCATTCTGATCCAGGGCAGTCCAACCCTGGCAGCACAGGAAGCACTACAGTCCACAAGCCACAACAGCATCAAATAAATCTCAGCCCAAGATAATGCAGCTCCATTTAAATGAAAGGAAAAAAAAAAATCTTCAAGGAACTTACAAGGTATTCAAACCTCTTTAGTAAAGTGCTTTCCATTAATCCTGCAACACGTCTACTGCTGAATCAAAGATGTTCAGTAAATGCACCTATCAGAGGAATTACACCCAAAATCAGACTGGTCTCTAATGAATGCACTCAAAAATGACAGCAATAAGCAGGGCATAGAAGATGTGTTGAATTATATCATTTACCAAAATAGCCTGGAAATGAAGGATGTCCAAGGAGGAAAAGTGCATAAAAAGGTTCTTTGCAAAGGTGGCAAAATGCAAAGTGCTTTTTGAAGCTTTGCTGCCTGAAAGGAACAATAAATGCTACTCGGTGCTGCACTCAGAGCAACCTTGGTAGCTGCCCAGAGCCACATGCTTGTCCTGGGAGCAATGGCCACTGCAGACCTTTACACAGCTCCAGCAAAACTTGAGCAGCTTGTGAGCAACTTCTGGGAGCTCAGGGGAGTCCTGGAACTGGACCGAAGCCAGGCAATGACATGAGCATGAGAACATCAGTAAGCAGGGCAAGGTGGCAGCTTGTAACCCCTGTTCCAGCATGCCCTGTTAACCCCATTCCCTCCCTTTGATCCCTGCTCATTCAGCAGCTCCTAAACTGGGACAGACAGTGCTGGGCAGTGAGCTGGCAACATCCCCAGGATAGTGACACTCAGCTCCTCTCCAATCCCAGGCTCAGTCCCACCACTGCCTCACCCAGGAGCTGCAAAACCCACCAAAGCCTTCCGTGTACAACTACATTAGCACACCACGGCCTCTCAGGAACCCACTCTGAAGCCAGCACAACTGTCTGGGTACCTTTTTTTTTTTTTGCTTATATTTCAACATGCCACTCCAAAATAGACCTTTTTGATATTAAATACAGCCTTTTCACTAAATAGGTGGCCTTTCTGTGGTTTCTCAGACCCATGCTGCTATAAGTTTTATATTGAGTTTTTTCCCCATAGGAGCTGCACAGCTCTGGTCCCACCACCTCCCCCTGCTTTTCATGGAAATTTAAGAACTCCATTAATCAGCCTTCTCACCCCAAGCTGTCAGTTTTGGACCTCTCTTGACCATGAAAGGAGATCATCCAGGAAACCCAAGCTCATTTGAACAAACCCTGTGTGGCTTTAAAATGAGCTCCCTTCTCGAGGATGACAACAACGATCTCTGCAGATTCAATTACATGATGCAAATGTGGTGGGGAGCACTGCCACATCTTCACCTGAAGCAGTTCCCCCTCTTCTGCCTCAGCCATTGCTTTGGCAGGGAAAAAAAAAAAAAAAAGACAAATTTGGGCAAAGCCATTTAATAACTCCAGATATATTGTGGAGAATATAAAAGGTCAAGGAATGATGCTAAGAATCAGCAGGAGGATAAAACAACAGGTTTTGACTGAGCAGATAATGCAATAACTGACAAACATAAAAGCAAATAATTGGGTGCATTTAAGGCTAGAACAAACAATTATGAACATACAGAGAGGGAATACTTTGCCATCACAGGATGAGGAATCTGTTTTCTGAATGTGCTGCTGTTACACGAAAACCCACAGACTTTGTTCAGCTTCAAGGAAGCATCTAAAGCCCAGTGAGTAACTCCAAGCTGGGCTCTGCTCATTCTCACCGTCACTGAGGATGAGAAGGACTCCAGATAAGGACTGCAGAGGGACGGACACAGCTCAAAGATGAAAACAGATCCTTCAAGGCCTTCTCCGGCAGCCTTGCTGTGCCCAGACCACACACACCAGGCTGTGCCACCCCTGCCAAAACACACTGCACTCTCCTGCCTTCCACATCTGAGGTGAACTGCTGTTCAAAATTCAAAATGCAGCTGCATTTGGAGATTTTTCCTACTGAAAACTTCAATATGGTCCACTAAAACCTTTAAAGGAGTCCTCTAGTTTGTGTTGGGAGGGCAGAGACCACTCAAACCAGCCAAGGACCAAAAGCAGAACCTTACAAAGACCTTTCAACTCAGCCCTAAAAGGTAAGAAACATTCCTCTACACACCAAAACTAAGCATTTTGGGCTGTTAAAAGGCAGCAAGGAAGCTGTTACTTGGGGAGTTAGCCTGCTGCATGACTACTGCCAAGACCCAGGGCTGGGATCCCCACTCAACCCATCAGTGATGGCCAACAGTAATCCCAAGCTGCTTTTCCCAGTTAATATCCACGGGAGGATGACGGACAGTTTAAAAACAAAAGACTGGAGGAGAAGTGTGCAGGGACATTGCCATCCCTCATCCTTCACCATCTCTATACATGAATGCCCTGCACACTCACAGGCACCCACCACTGAAAAACTCTCCAGCTGTACGGTAACCAAGGGAATATAATCTATTATTTAATATTTAATGTACTGGCTGAAATGAAAGAGTAATGAAAGAGATCCACTTCTGCAAACCCCATGGTTTGATATGAATTAAAAGGCATAGACTCTGGCATAAACCAGAGACTCAATTTTAGGGTCTCAGATCCAAACCCCAATGGCCTCAGTCTGTTGCAGCAGAGGTACAAGTTCTATTTCACCTTTCCTGCAAAAAAATACTTCCCAGCAATGTCAGCTCTCCAGGTTTGATTGCTGCTACAAAACAGTCAGATTAAAACCTGCAGATAGGCATCAGGACACTGCTGTACTCCTTTGCAGTCTTTACATCCCACATATTCATACCAAATAATATTCCCCTCCCTCCAATACCTGATAGTTTTTGCAGAAAGGCAAAAATTCCCTGGTGAGGGAGAAGACACACTCTCATGAGAGAGTGCATGATGGAGAGGTTTGGGATTGTCCCCCAGATGCCACCCAGCAAAGTGGGACAACAAAGAGGAGATTGCAGAGGACAGCAGCACATTCCTGGGATGACAGCACCAAAGGCTGTGACACATCAGCTCCCTGTCAGATAACCCTGAGGGTTCAGCTCCCAGATATGGCCTCTAAAACCTGTGAAATTTTCATTTAGAGGGAGCAATGGCATGAAAAGACGTGAGTCAGAATGACTCTGCAAGGACCAAGAGTGAGAAATGGATTTACGGATGCCCTCAGAAGAGATGCTCCTTCCAGAAAAATTGTTTGCAGAAGCAACAAGGGACAAAGGTGATTCTCCAAGACTGTAATGAGCCCAGCCAACATCACAGCACAGCATCACTCAGTCCTTTTTCCTTCTTCAATGATACGGGTGATCCTCTTCCAAACACTGCGTCTCCTGGGTGCCCACAGGACAACCATGATGCCTTTGTGATGGCATCATACTCCCCTTCACCTTTCTGTAGGCATCTCTGCTCCTTTCCCACTGTCCAAGTCATTCAAAAGCAAACTACAGTCTCATGTACTTAGAATCTGTGGCTGACCACATATCTAAACAGCAAAACTCAAGAGCTTTTTCCATTTCTGAGGGCAAACGGCCCTGGCCACTGCAGCTCTCCCACCACGCAGGTGTCAGAAATCCTTGTGACAAAACCCCATTTGTTATTAACTGCTCTATGCAAAAACATTTCTCTGCTGCAGCAGCTCATATTCTGCACTGCAAGACAGAGGTCTCTGCAATTTTCAGACAGATACATCACTTCTTCAGGCACAGCTGAAAGTCAAAAGCCTGCCCCAAAAGCCACCCAGCATCCAGCCTGTATTGCTCTGTTCCCATCCCAGAGGATCCTCATGGGGATCCTGGAAAGTAGAGTACTAACAAGATTAGGGAAATCAGCAGTTTATCAGATTATGGAAGCCAGAGATAGACAGGGAGGTATCAGGATGTCCTGGGAGCTGCAGCCTCCAGCCACTGTCATGCTCAGTCATGATCAATACCTCTGCAAATTCGTTCTTACCTGGCGATGCACTGTCCTCCTGGAAAGCCCCTGTTATCTCAGGTCCCCTTGGATCACAGCCCATCACCATCACTCAACCTCATCCTATGGCCCCAGGTAGACAACCCCAAATCCTCACCCTCGCACCCCAAAGCCTTGGCCAGGGGTGCACAAGGCAAACCTTGGGAAGAGATTTCCCCCCCCCCTCCCCCTCCTCTGCAATTCCTGCAAACAAGCTGACAAAGGACTTTAGCCAAATCTGTCAAAAGTTATTCCATGTCTTCGTTCTCGTGAGACAGCTTCTTTTTCCTTAAAAAAGCTAAACACATCCCACCTCCTGCTACCACAGGACACATCTTCAGTCTAGCTAGAGGCCTCTAGATCTGTTGCTTCCACAAATTCCATCTCAATGGACACCTGAAAGTATCACCCATAAAGACTCAAGCAAAATTATACAGCAAGAAAAGGCAGGAACAGGTTGCAAAGCAATGAGGAGCAACACCCTGAGCCTTCAGCATCCCTTGGATGAGGACATATCCTGAAAAATGAGGCTTCTGGCTGACCAATTCCCTGGGGTTTCATGTGCAGATGTAGCCACAGCCTGGCTCACACACCACGTTAGAAGTGCACCGGTTCTGCGAGCTGCTGCATCAGTACCAGAGCGCTTATCTCAGCCTTTCAACAAGAAATTATGAGGACTGAATTTTAACAAGCTGGAGACTGAAGTTTTGCTAGTGATGAGCTCAGTGCCTGGTGTACAGTAACATACTGGGGGCACGGAGAGGAGTAGGGATCACTCAAGGAAAGACGTTTGTCCACCAAGGCTGGGTAAGGAGCCCCCACACCCCAAGGTTGTAAACCCTCTTCTGGCTTTTCAGAGAGCTGCACATTCAGGATGCAGATTTTTCTGCATCACCTGGCTCCAGTGATAGACAACACTGAGTTCAACCATGGATCTGGAGTAACAAAGAATAAGTAATGGGAGGATAGACTATCCTTTTGGACGATACCCCAGCCCCACCAGTGACTATCTGAGAGCGCCTGAACCCAACAGACAAAAATCACACAATCTTTCCCTGAGTTTAAGACCAGGACCTGTTTCCAACTCACTCTTCCCACCTGCAAGTCTAACACTGTTTTCATGGTTACAGTCCAAACCAGGGAGCCAAAAACCCTGGATTAAGTCCTCCTTCAACTTCAGAGTTTACTTGAGCTTACTCATCCTCAGGAGCTTCACTTGTGCTCCCCTGGACAAGCCCTAAAGCAACGATAACCTAAATATTATGCTAACAATGCCAGATGAGGCTTTTGAATAGGAAAACTCCATTAAAAGATATTCAAATTAACATCTTCAAAGACTAAGATGTAGCAGGGACCTGAAGCCTGTTCCTTGTGTCTAAAGCAAACACAGGAACATTGCTAAGCACAAACTGATTTCCCAGCACATGCAATTGTTTCAGAGCATGCAACCAGTTGCCCCCTTACTCTCTGAACTACACAGGACAGAAGGAAATGAAGTAGAAAATTATCAGAAAGATTAATAGTACTGCAAGACCTTGATCTTGTAATAAGTATGGTACAAAAATGCTCCTGATACCCAACTGGGCAGCAGTATCCAAATCCCTCAGGCTTCTTTACAGTATCAACTCTCCGGCTCTGGAAGAACAAATAGAAGGGAAGATTTCTGGTACAGAAATGGTACATTTTCAACAACCTGAGATGATTACTCACAAAATAGCAACAGCACAGAGGTAACTGATTGCCTCCCAGGCAAAAGTCAGTCTTTGCATTGTAGCTATGAAAGGGTACTGAGATCAAAGGGAAAAAGAAAAAACTCTACTTCAGACTGTCATGAGCATAAAGGTCCTCCTGGCCCCTTGGCATCACCAGATACCAAGGCACAACTGAAATCCTTCTTATGCTGCACATGCCTGAGATCACTGTGCAGCAAGGAGAAAGCCCTTTGTTCCAGGAGCAGGGTGCAGCTCCTGCCCCATTTCCAAGTGAATTTTGGAAACATCCATGCAAACACCACCAACCCCACCAACAGGAGCCAGGACACAGTAACCACGGTGTGCCACTGATGCTCTGAAATAGGAAGTGAGATAAGCCAAACACTGAGCAAGGTGTTATTAATAACACTTAGCTATTGATTGCACATTACATCTTCAAGTACTTTACCAACATTAATTAATTAAGGTGTTTTCCATTTAGTGTGGGAGGGAGACTACAGCAAAAAAGCTAAATGGACGGACTGCCTGATTGAGCACAGCAAGACGTCACCCAAACTTTGGATTTCCACACAGATATTGCTTTTAACCAAAGTACTGGAAATACAGGGGTAGGTTGGGCAAAGACACAAAGACAAAAAATCAGAGGTGCATCCAGCACAGAGGTCACAACTGACCACTGAGCTGCCACAGCACTTGCTGTGATGGTTTGTTTGCATCTCCCTCACATCACCAGCATCCCACCCCACCTCTGCAGCCTGACCTGGACCATTGAGCATAGTCACGTCTTTTGCTCAGTATCAATTCAATCCATCCAAATTTAGACAAGAATTGCAAAGCCAGGGTGCTGACACACAGCTGCAGGGATGTTACCGAGTGATGCCTGTAATTGCTGTGCTAAGAGCCAGGGACATGAAGTATTGATTTTCACCCTGATCTACATCCAAGTTTAGAGAGGCTGTAGCCAAAATACTTCTCCCAGCAAACTTGCCGTTTAAAAGAGACTGTCAGGAGTGAGAGGTTTGAATGCTGAACACTCACTCTAAGGACCATAATGATGTACAAGTTCGATTCCTGCCCACCTACACACACTCATCATCCTGCTCCCCCTCTTTGCTGAATTCTTCCAGTTTTGATTTAAATTACATAAAAGAGGCCCTCGAAGTGTACCTTGCCATGGCAAAAATAGTGCATTGTAGCGGAGAAAAGTCTCAGTGTGCACAAAAGGGGCAGCGTTATTATCTCGAGCTGTCTCAATTATACAAATAACACATTTGACAAACTCAGTGTTAATTACCAACTGAGCACGACACAGAGACACGTTCACCTCCTTCCACATGACTTGGGACTCACCTGGAGCACCTGCCTGCTGTGATCACTGAGCTTCTTCCCATAGTACAGAAGAAATCCTTCCCTGTGAGGGTGGTGAGGCCCTGACACAGGTTGCCCCGCGAAGCTGTGGCTGCCCCATGCCTGGACGTTCAAGGCCAGGTTGGACAGGACTTGGAGCAACCTGGGATAGTGGGAGGTGTCCTTGCCATGGCAGAAGGGTTGAAACAACATGAGCTTTAAGGTGCCTTTCAATTCGAACCATTCCATGATTCTATAAGCAAAGGGACCTGGCAACTCCACCATGTGCTTCTGGCACCAGGACCAAAGCAGATGCATTGGCCACCCAAGCAAGCACCACCACCATACCCCAGATTTGCACTTGTAGGTAAGCGGCTGCCACCCCATTCCCCATCCTCCTGCCTGCCTTTAATATATTTGCATAAATCAAACAGCTTGGCAGCCCTCCTACTTAGAAGACACACAACAGCAGAGCTATTCAGAGATTCTTGTTTTCACCCCATCCTTCCGAATGTCATCTCAAAATCCTTGAAGATAAGCATATGACTCACTATAAATATCTTGGGCCTATCCTTACAAACACAGAGTGAAGTACGAGAGCGTTTATGGCAGTATATAAACAATAGTACCAAACTTAGGGAGGAAACACAAAGCAGAGTGAACCTAAGTCTTAGGTTTTGTGGAGATCAAGTACTCTCCCCCTTCTCCTCCCCAGGCAAGACGAACACAACACTCTTCAGATGCAATTTTACCCTTAACTGATTGGCTTCTGTTACAATACTTGTGCATTGCTGGATATACAACAATTTTAATAATAGCCTCTTAAACTTGTGGGGAAGGACAAAAATGCATCTACAGCCACAAGGACATGGAGTTACACCTTGTTGGGGAAGCTTCCTTTCTCTGAACTCCTAGACATACACACTCTAAGCTAAATTTGCCAGCTTACAGACTGGGAAGGTGGACCAAACCTCCAGCAGCCATTAAAAATGCCACTCTTGCACCCCGCTGAAGATGGGACCACACTTTCTCACTTGTCACAGGGACCCCACAGCTCCAAAGCACATGTAATTATAGTTATCAGGCAGAAACACACTTTAGGGAATGGAGTGCACTTCTTTGGTACCTTTTACAGTGTACTGACTGTTTTCCAGTATACTGATAGTAAAGGAACTAAAAGAGTTTTTCCATCACTAAACAGATTTGAAAACCTCTGAGAAACATGAAAAAGAAGCCCTAACCCTTGAAGAACCTCACAAACACCACTCCCTTGCTGGGACACACTGCAGGAACACAGGCACTGCCCCTCTGCAGAAACACACCTGTCTTCCAAGAAGCGTCCTGAGAATAAATAAAACCACACGCTGATTATACCCACAGAAGTCAGTGTGGACTGAGCACCAAAGCATTTTACCTGCTTTCCTGGAAAGCTGCATTTCCACATTCATGCCCCGTACAGCAGGTATCACCATTTGCATTTCTGATACCCCTGCTCCATAAGGGAGGATGGAGGCCAGCATCCTCCTTCTGCCCTTTCAGCAGACTTTTATAAAAGAAATCTCCTTGGTAGCCTGGCTGTGGCATATGGCAGAGAGTAGCGGAGATTATACCAACAGCCACCTCTGCACAGCAGTTCAGAAAATACCTGCCCACACAGGTGATTTCACTCCCTGCATCCCCACAGCTGTCAGGAAGCTCGGCCAGGTCCAGCTATTGCTGCACAGGAAACCCACCTGAGAACAGATTAACTCTGTTTAAAAAGTGGAATTCACACCCCACACCCCCACTATCAAAACAGAGAAACACAACAAGCTTGATACAATAAATTGACTAATTAATCCCTCTAAATCAGTTTGCATTAATGCCACGAACAACAATCACATCAGTTCCAACCATGATGGGGGATTTGGAACAAGACGATCTTTAACATCCGTTCCAACCCAAACTGTTCTATGATTCTATAATTCAAGGATTGCATCCTGCCGGAAGCAGTGACACCCACCAAGAGCTACACTATCTTTAAAAAGCTGCACCAAAACGCCACTGTTATATTAAATAACAGTGAACCACTGTAGGAAGAGATACAGTAAATAAGTAACAAGTAAATTACAGCTACTGACAATTTTATCACGCAGGTGTAAATTCAGTTATGGGGAAAGGGGAGGGCTTGCACTATTTTTGCTGTGACACCAAGGCTGCTCCGCGTGAATTGTCATGCAAACCTGCAATTATTTGGGAAATATACAGAAACGTTCAAATACGTATATATACAAAGTATCGCTGATCGCAACACACTTTGACAGTAGGGAACTGAATTTCAAGCCGGCAAGAGCAGGAGCCCATGGGCCACGAGCACTGCAGGAACGATTCAGACCCTGTTCCTTAAGCTTCACACGAAGCCTCTTCCCGCACCCGCTGCACCCCGTTTTCTATGCTTGGTCCCGAGGCTTGGAGACAACTTTTCAGGGATTTGGGGGCAGAGAAGGGCGGTGTGCTCATTGCATAAGGGCTGTTCGAGCCTCCCTCCACACCGTGCCTGGGGTCCTGAGTGTTCGGGGTGGGCTCCTGTCGCCGCGCGCGGCCCCGAGCCCCGCAGCTCCCCCGAGCCCCGGGACGGGACGGGTCGAGCCCGGCGCGGTCCCAGCGGCAGCTGGGGAGCGGCGGGGCCGGAGCGGCGGATCGCGGCGGTAACATGGCTGCTTTCCTACCGAATTACGAAACCGGCCGTGCGAGCGGGATTACCGGGGAGAACCGGCGTGGGCAGACCCCGGGGCGGGAAGCGGCGCAGGGATGGGAACAGAGGGGGTGGTGATGGCGGGGAAGGGGGGGGAGATGGGGAGGGGGCGGGGGGGGGCGCGGGCAGCGAGAGGATGTAGGGGGCGGCGAGGGTTTGGAGTAGGGACGGGGGATCCGTCCTGGTGCCGGCGGCGCAGGAGCCGAACGAGGCGGCAGCAGCAGCGGGGTACGACCTATCTCGAAACCCACCGGGGGACCCGCAACCGGGGGCCCGACGGGACGCACCGGGCATCCCCAAAAATAAACAATGAACAATGACACCAGCGGAGGCAGCGGCCAGGAAGGATCCCCCTCTCAGTGCCCTGAGCCCCCCTGCCCGCGGCGGGACCCACCTTGCGCGCCGTGCGGGCCGTGCTCCATGGCCGGGTCGCTGCCCAGCTCGGCCAGTCGCCGGCCGGTGGCCGCCAGCTCGGCGCGCAGCGCCGTCACCTCCTGGCCCGCCGCCTGCAGCGCCCCGTCGATGCGCAGCGCCAGCTGCTTGTTGTCGTCCATCATGTGCAGGATTTTGGCCTGGGGGGAGGGAGGAAGAGGAGGAGAGAGAGGTGAGA
>JAWWEU010000055.1:2962102-2990663 GCA_035583155.1 Acropternis orthonyx | reverse complement strand
GGGGGGGGGGGGGGGCCACGGGGCTGCCGAAGGGGGAGCAGCGCGAGGGGAGTGGGCGGTGCGAGGGGGCGGCGCGAGGGACTGGGGCGGGGGTGGGAGGTGTTGCGAGGGGGGTTCTGAGACGGGGTGCAAAGGGATAGGGGGGCTCTGCGACGGCTGTGGAAAGGGGAGGGGGCTCTGCGAGGGGGGGTGTAAACGGGAAAGGGACCTGTGCAAGGGGGTGCAAAGGGGACGTGGCGATGCAATGGGGGCTGCAAAGGGGACGAGGATCTATGCAATGGGGGCGGGGGAGGGAGGTCTGTGCAAAGGGAAGGGGGGGTCTGTGCAAAAGGGGTACAAGGGGGACAGGTTATGCAGGGGGCTGGGAGTACCCTCTACCTGTTGCCCCCACCGGCAGCCCGGGCAGGACAGCGCCGGAGGCGATCGCGGCTCGGCCGAGGGCATCCGCGGCGGTGCGCGGTGGGTGCGCGGCTGCGGAGGGGCGGGTCCCTCCCGCGCGGGGCGGGCGGGCGGACGGACCCTGCGGCGCCCGCGCTGCGCTGAGAGCGAGCCCCACTCCCCGCCTCTGCAGCCCCCCGGGAAGTTCAGGGGTGCTGCGGGGATGCTGCAGTGCCCTCGCTGAGCTGAAAATGCCACTAACGAAAAGCCGTGCGGCTAACTGCGCTCACGTACACTCCTGAGCGTAACCGAGCCCAGAAGCTGCCTGCGGCAGATGGAGAAGAATGGGCTCCAAAATTCCCTCTGGAAGGATTTTGGTGGGGGGGGGGAGAACCATCTGAACGTTGTCACCACTGCAGCAGCGTTAGTGCGAGAGTTCTTACACTGGTGGTTTGTGTGGCACGAACCCAGGGTGAAAAATCGAGAATTGTTGGTATCATCCATTCGCTGGTGACTGCTAGAGGGAGCGCAGATGTTTCCCTGTGCCTTATCCATCCCTCTGAGGGATCCACCTGAGTGTTTGCCAGGGCTGCAGCAAGCCTGCAGAGCTGCCACCCTGCCCACAGCAGCCATGCCAATGGCTTCATCGCCACCAAAAGGAGATCGTAAAACCATGGAATGATTTGGGTCAGAAGGGACCTTAAGGAACACCATGTTCCAATCCCCCTGCCATGGGCAGGAACACTTTCCACTAGACGAGGTTCCTCCAAGCCCCATGGATGGGGATGCTCTGGAAGCCATGGCCTGCATGGCTTTACCTCCCAAAGCCATTCCTGCATCCCAAATCACAGTGGGATTCTTGGGGTGTCCTGTGCAGGGCCAGGAGTTGAACTCGATCCTGATGGGTTCCTTCCAGCTCAGCATATTCTGTGATTCTGATTCTATGGCCTGAAGGCAGCAGTGCTGCATGTTGTCACCCGAGCCACCTCTATCTGGAAAAGTTCATGAATGGTTTAGGAATTGGGCAGGAACCCCCACGGCAGTGGGGTTGGAGCCTCACAGAAACAGGAGTGAGTGTAGGAAGCATAGCAGGGAGCCAGGACAGTAAGCAAGGGATCCTGCCAAGGGAAAAGCCAGAAAAAATCACAACCCATAAGGAAAGGGGGAGAAACAGTCCTACACAATTTGCTAAACCCTCTGATAGTTGCCTAGTCAAAATTCAGGCTTTTGACTGAACAAGCTGAGAATTTGTGACAGTTCCTTAAACTGTCAGGGTGTCCTTCTACTGCACTGCTGACATTATAGAACCCTGACCAAACTGCAGCAAAAATGATAGAAAAGGGCTCCCCTTTTCAGCAAGCTGCAGGGATGACTCTGGGAGAGGCTTGACATAAGACAGAACAGGAGCATGTCATCGCCCCCCATAGGGACAGTCCCCAGGGAGCGGGCCAAGAACACAGTTAGCTACTGAGGCAAATTCTGAATTATATTTCTTACTCAATCTAACCTTAATAATAGACTAGCTGAGCTGCTGCACTGCCAGAGCTGGAATTCTTTTGATTTATTGATAAAGAGAATTTCCACATTAGTGCCTGGCTATTAAAAAAATGTGTCCTAAAGTTGGCTGTGGACTCTGTGAATTAAAAACCTTGCTTTAAAAACCTTCATTACTACTTTCAAGTCCTCCTGAATTCCTCTGAAGATATCTTGGAAAATTTTCCCCCTTTCCCATGCCTCCTCCCATCCTTACTAGGGAACTGCTGAGTCCATTAAAATTGATTTCAATCTCTCAGAGCAGAATTTGATTTCTCCAAGCTTCCACCTGGAAAGAGCACAAAGTGTCCCAGCAATCCAAAGATATCAGCTGGTTGAAAATGAGCAGTGCAGGCACAAGAATGGAGCATTCCTAACCCAACTGAGTCGTGTTCTCAGTCAGAAGGCCAAGCTATTGCTAGAATCCTCAAAATTGGGATGAAATGAAACTTTAGGAAATGAATTGTGCCTTGTTTGCATTGGCCCATTAGTTTTAACTTTAAAAAAGTTGAATTAAAAGCTAATTAAAGAGGCCAAATTATAAATATATAATTTCCAAAAACTGCTTTGCTTTTTTTTTGTTTGGTTTGGCTTAGGGTTTTATTTATTCCAGCTTTTACCAGGAGCTTGACAGCTACTCAGGGAGTCTGTATCCCCAAGAGGTGGGAGTCCCTGGCCATGCAAATGAGGCAAGGAGATATTCGGAATATTTCCTAAGGATACATGGGAAACCCGAGTCAATGCCAACAAGCCACAAATTTCTGTTCAGCCTTAGCTACATTCAGCAACTACTCAGGTGGTGCAAGGGGACCCTTGAAAACCTGAAAAAAACCCTCAGTTTTGGGCAACATGTTCTTGTAGTGACATCACATCCAGCAGGCCATTCCTCAAGAATATGTAATGGAATAAAAAAGGATGGAGGAAGATTTCAGAGTACTACCCTTCATCTTTGCTCTTGTTTCAACCTAACGAATGCAGTAAAAGGAATATGAGAATACATAAGAGATGAAAAAGGGCTGAGAAGCACATGAGTACCATCCAGGCCTTGCAAACCCTTTAATTTGCTATTCAGATTACCACTTTTTATAGTTTAATATGTACAATATGCAAAGGAACCAGTTTAACTAAACGGGAAAAGCCTTCTGTGTTAAGGTTGAACACAATCTAATAGGGCCCTTTGACTTAATTCAATTAAATCTTTCTTTTTCCAATTACATCATCACCCAGAATTTAATAAAAATGATTTTCAATGTGTCATCCTGCAGAATGATGACCCCTGTGGTGGGGAAGGCTTATGTAAATTCTGCTGATCGCTTTTTATCTGCCTCTCTCCCTCAAAAAAAAAAAAAATTGCCTTCTGTCTGTATATTTACATTAATTTCTCATCTCCTCCATGTATCTCTGTTTGCAGAAACAATCCTGGCTGAACGGGCTGCGCGTATCAGCTTCTTTCAGCACATCCTCAAAAATGGACCTTTTGAGATGGGAAAAATATCTCCAAAGTGGGATTTTTGATCCGTGCCTCAGGTTTGTTATGTGCTGGCATACTGTAGGGCAAAGAGAATTTGGCCCCTTCCAAATGTCACCAGAGGCATCTGTGTGGCCATTCATCACCAAGTCAATCCAGTCCAAGACACCAGCAGCAAACTCCAGCAGTAATCCCCAGAAAAAGGACAGCATGGCCCACATTCCATAGTCTCTTCCAATATGTCTCTGCTATGTAATTCCCATCAAAGTTACAGTAGTTGTTAATAGCTATAATTTTCTCCCCTCTGCAAAGATCATGTTACTATTTGTATATTTATAACTGCGTTTCACCAACTTCTCACTTGTAAATACAGAGCATCAACTCTTTCCTTCCTCAGAAATATACAGCAGCATCTTAACGCAAACCTTGTTGATGTGGTATTGCTGGTCTGTAATAACTTATTAGCTTAATAACTTATTAAGTTATTAAAACAGAATTAGACAGAGCTAAGGATGGACAGGTTAAAAACCAGAGTGAATATTCTGGTTTTCCCCATAATGCTGCCATGATGTATTTCCCCACCCCTGTTTCTGTGCGGGTGAAATGGTCCTGGCGACCTTCCTGCGCATCACCCAGGACCGTGAAAACAAACCCATTAATGTTTATACAGTGTCTCAGAGTGGGGGAATTACATCACTGTGGTGAGATACAAGCTTAATGGATCAAAACAAACCTCATCTCCAAACCCCCCAGCTTAGATACATCTCAGTTACCCTGTGCAAACCTCAAGGAATCCCACTGAGAAGGGATAATTGAGGAAAATGTGATCCCAGAGATTTTTCTCCAGTAAACCCATTTTACGTTAATAGGAAGCAGATTTCTAGACCCCTTTACAAACAAATGACTTCCATAGCATATTTCACAGCTGAGAGCATCCATGACACCAGCTTTGTACAAAGCACTATTAAACCCAACATTTGTTTAATGAATTACAGCAATCCATGAATCCATGTACATTCAGCTGTATTTAAATATTTAGGGGAAAGACATCAGCAGCCAGCTTTGCATGAGCAGGTACTGGCATCAGTGCTGAGCTTCTGTTGCAATGTATTCAAAACTTTGAACGTTTTTTGGGTTCTAACTTCTTATTGAGGACAGATTACCAATGAGTTTCAGGGTCTGTTCCAAACATAAAACTGTTTGGATTCAGCGTAAATTTGGGGTGTTTCCCCCACAATGAGGAGAGAAATAAATTGTGGCATATCTCCCACCTGGTTGGGGTTGGTCTATGCAACTGAGAGGTGAATGAAGCCATTAAAACTCCCAGTCAAGCACATTTGATGTGCTGCAGCTGTTTCCAAATGACCTCGTCCTCACCTCACCAGTCAATACATAAACCTTGACAAAAATCTAACTCTGGTCCACCCTCCTGGTTCAATGTATCCCCCACTGCAAACTATGCATGAAGTACTCCTTTCATGGTGCACAGAAGCAACTGTGATGATGTGCTGTGATCATTTTGCTTTCTTGCATGGATACGTCTGACCTTGTGGTGGTCTCCAGCCCAGAAATCCCCACCCAGGAACTGCTTTCATAGACTCACAGAATGGTTTGGGTTGGAAGGGACCTTAAAGATCATCTTGTTCCACCTCCCGCCATGGGCAGGGATATGTTCCACTGGCCCAGCTTGCTCTATACCCGGTCCAACCTGGCCTTGGACACTTCCAGGAATGGGGCAGCCACAGCTTCTCTGGGCAATCTGTGCCAGCGTCCCACCACTGTCTCAGGGAAGAATTTCTTCCTCATATCCAGTCTAATCCTCCCCTCTGACAGTGTCTAATGTCCAGTCTAACCCTGCTCTTGCCCTGTCACTGCAGGTGAAGTCTGTATAAAATGCCATTTCCCCATCCTTTTTGCCCATCACAGATTAAGGGGGAAAGGTGTGGTTAGGTTTTTTCAGAACTGCCAAAGTGATTTGGGACATCAGGTCATGCTGACTTACTCCAAGACACCCCCTGTTCTCTTAGGAAGGGGAAAATGGGAAGTCTGCAGAGACATTGGCTTTACAGACTTACCCACCTGTTCAGACACTGTTGTAAGGATCATGTGAAAACTTCAATGAATAGGGAGAATGTGAACCACTCAGATAGCAGGATAATAAGTGCTGTGAAAAAAAATCCTGTGATCAATCAGCAAACAAATATATACTTAAATTAGGTGTTACTGGGACAGATGCAGGAAAGGTGATTACAGGTTGCCTCTGTGTTTCCTTCAGCAACAATGATGACATGCCAGGGTGGGTCACCCTACCCTGTCATTAATAGAGCATCAGTATTCATCTGACAGCTTCTTTGTCCTGGGAAGTCAATTCCAAGGAAGATTTGACATTAGTAAGAGGCACTGTGAAATTCAGATGCCTCTGCATTTTCATGACCCTCTAGATGCTTTATCTTGACAGATTACAGGCAAGTTCACTGTCCTAAATTGGGCAGGAGGCAGGAATAAATATTTGCACCCATCCCTTTCAACTGTGGCAGTATAATACCATCAGCAGAACCAGTGGGAGAACAGCCCTTTGCTCCCTTCCTGGAAAACAAAACTAAAAACAGGGGTTTCAGGGCAGAGCCATGGGAAGAGTCAGCTGGAGCATTCTGAAAAAGGGAGATGACAGATAGAAATATGATTGTTTACTAAAATACCTGTGGTATACATAAAATATAAGATTTCAAGGGTGGTTCATGCCTCTCAAATCCTAAGATTAATGTAGAAATGGAGAGGTCCAGAGGGTAATGGAGAGGAGGTTTAACATGCACAACGCAGTGTTCCCCACTGCCACCCAGGGAGCACATGTGCATCCACAAAACTTCCATGGGTGTTTCAGGGACCAAACAGCAGAATCTAGACAAGAGTGAAACTTAATTTATTCCTACAAGGCAGAGCATCTTTCCCTTTCATTACAAGTGAGAGAACACGCTCTGATGTAAGTGTCATCATCCTTCCTTGTTCTGTTGGTGGCACCAGCACCAGCTCACACCTGGTTTGGGGGTCATTCCGCTGCCAAACCAGTCCCTTTGACAACAAAAGAACATGCTGGAGAGTGTAGAACAATAAAACAAGACTTCCCACACCCCCCGCCCCTCCCCCCCCCCTTTTTTTTTCTGGTTTTAGTCAAGATGCTACTAGCAGGGTGGACTAATCCTGTATTGCATAAGATTACAAACCTACAATTACATTCTCCACTAACATATGAAAGACCTAAAAATAACACCTACATGAAGTTTCAGCATTGAGAAGGCAGCTGATAAACTGCAGTAATATTTCTACATGTACACATTACCTGACTTAGAGTGGTGTTTTAAGGCTTCAGTATGTACTCCTTGATTCTGTGAATTTGGGGCTTAGAGTGTACTGGTGCGCATCTCTTTAAGTGTTCATAACACAGGTGGCTGGAGTCATCAACCCTGTGAAAAATGACACTTTTCCTGGATTGAGAGAAATCCCTTCACATCAGACAACTCGCAAGTACTTTTTTTTCTTTGTTTAGGTAAGAAAATACTGAAGGTATCATTTAACAGGATGGGGAAACTGCGGCACAGATGGGCTGTAACAGGGTGTGAACAGGGTCCAGTGAAAAAGGGCACTTGCAACCCATGAAATACTTTTAGCCTTTTCAGTTAAATATGGAGCAATTCCTTCATCTCACCATACAGTTGATTTACCCCAATGGAACACCCAGCCATAGAAGGGCAAGGGAAATGCATCTTCTAATTAAGTCTCTTTAACTTTGACATAGATTACATATTTTAAAAAAAAAAAATCAAACCACACCAAATACACAAGTGTGATAAAATATTTCTGTATAAAATCAATTCCAAGGCAATTAACAACCTTTGAAAAATTTGGGCTCTATGTTAGTTTATGGGAGGAATCAAACTGAGCTGCTGTCAACTCACTTGGGCATTTTACTTTTCTTCTGATATCTGACAGTTAAAATCACCTAAAATGGTTCCCGTTATTCCTACATTTTCTCCTTTTGTCCCTGGGGGAGCTCCGCACAGCCAGGCTCCCATCCCAACCGCCTTCCAGCCTGCAGCACCACTCCCCATCCATGGCAGGGGGGAGTCCCAAGGCCGTCATATACATATATATATGGTAGACATTACTAAAAATATATATAATAGGAGAAAAATATGTATTAGGCAAATAACAGGAAGAAATTCTTTCCTGTGAGAGTGGGGAGGCCCTGGCGCAGGTTGCCCAGAGAAGTTGTGGCTGCCCCATCCCTGGAAGTGTGCAAGGCCAGGTTGAACAGGGCTTGGGGCAACCTGGGATAGTGGAAGGTATCGTTGCCCGTGGCAGGGAGTGGGACTGGATGTGCTTTAAGGTCCCTTCCAACCCAAACCATTCTGTGATTCTATGATAAAACCTATGCCTTTTTGAACATCCACATTTACATTTCCACACTAAATTTTAGGCCAGACCTGCAGGGAGAGGGGGTGATGATCCATCCCTCACACCCCTCGCTATCCAAAAGGTCTGGACAAGCATGAGAAATGGCTTAGGACTGTTTCAATGATTTTTTTTTTGCCTCCTGATGCCACCCGAATAAAAGTAACGGTTCATAATCTGCGCTAGATGGACTCATCTCAAGATAAAGATCTGCCTCGTTTGCAGTTACATAATTAGCAATTACCCTAATTTCACTTACATTAAATTACATTTTCTTTAAATAAATGTTATCTTTTCTGACAAAAAAAAAAAGTAGCCTGTGTCTACTTCAGACTATTTTATATAAAGCAGCAGCACCATTATCCTGCTCTCAGATGTAATGTCTAGACACTTTTAACGAAAATATTCATTATTGCTAATTTGCATCTCTTTCAATTCCAGGACAGGAATCAAATGAAGATGTCAAAACTGTGCTTCCTCTGCCTCAGGCAAAACGGAGCCATGGTGACCCCCAAGTCCTTCCAAACAGGAGCTCAGCTTGTGGGAAGGAAAAGCATCTCTGGCATCCTCATAACTGAGGGCAATGTGAGATGAAAGATGAGCAAGAAAAATCAGAGCAAAATAATCGTGTCAGGATCCGGATCTGAGATCTACAGCTGATAAAGAGGGAGATCCCAGCCTTAAACTGCAAGATGTGTTGAAATGCAGATGTTAGTCAGGATGGTGGTAACTCACGTGAGTTTAGCAGAGACACTTCCTAGAGATAAAGCACATTTTAAATGTACTCCTTAAATGCTGTTAACAAAACTTTCCATTAAGTACAAAGAAATATACATTATACCTCAAACACACACTTCACTGAGCTTGGAGAGCAAAGATAAAATAATCTTTTTATAACAAATGGGAATGAATACTTAAAAATAATAAAAAAGTTGGTGAATATTCATTTGAACTCTTAAGCAAATTTGCCCTTGTCATATTTGCATCTCTCTTGTGTTCTCCCTCTGTGCAATGAAGTTTTATTAGCATGAGCATCCACAGAAAGTGAATGTGAAGCTTGAATACCCATGGGAAATGAATTTCAAATTCACTTGCCATGTGCAGTCACCCAAGACACTTGATCATAATTGTTTATTGTACTTAAATATTTATATTGTTGAAGTACTTGTTAGATAAAAGGGCCACAAAGCTCCTGTGTTGGGTGCTGTTCAAATACTGTCCCAGGCTACAGGAGTTACCTCCATCCCCAGCAAACACTCAGGTGTGACAGGTTCCACTAGGATCACGTGAAAGAGGTGAGATGGCAGGTGGCAAATTTCAAGGTCAAGATCAAGCACTGAGTGAAACATCAAAAAGTTTCTCAATTTTTCTTGGAAAATTGAGGAAGTTGCAGTGGATCCACCAAATGGCACAACCTCAAGTGAATGTGCTCACACAGGATATTTTGAAATAGATTCAGGGACTTAAAGTTCATGAGAAGCACCATTTTTAAGCTTTTTTACTGCCTGCAGTCCTGTGGCACAGACTCCAGCCTTCTCTCTGAGCTCGGATTTCAGCAGTGCCCTTAGGCTTTACAATGGATTGTTACACTTTCTGTTCCTCTCCCCTGCTCCCCATTTGCATCTATAAATCCCACGGCCACTGCCTCCCGCAGCAGATTCCATGGCTCAAGAGCAGGAATCCCAACCCTGCTCCCCAGACTAGTTAACACCTTCCCATCCCTCCACGAAGAAGCAGTCCTGGCTGTGCAGGGCAGTGTTGCTCCCAGCTCATCCAAAAACACCTAAAACTGAAGTTCAAGTTACAACAATAAGGATGCTCCAGAGATAAAACTGCATTAGGACAGGCACTGTCTTACACATTCCCCTTAATCTGGATTCAGTGGTGGGAGGAGGGGATTTGGAGCTGCCCCTCAGAGCAGGGTCAGGTCTCCATCAGCTTCTTACACATGATTATGTCTTTTAATTATCACCCACTGTAGTCAGATTAGAGTTATCTGTGTCAATTTGCATTTGAAACACAAAGCGATGCACCAGTCCCCCTGCTCCTCTATGGACAGAGAAAGTTTTCCTGGCAGTGTAATTACACTATCAACAACTTCAGTTGCCCCAAAGATGCTTCCAAGATCAGATTCTGTTTTTCATGGTAATTCCTTCAAACACAGGCCACCGAGGGGACACTGGTGTGGAAGTGGAACGATGTAGTTAGAGGAATGTGATGAGGCAAACCAAGGGAGCTGTTGCTGGCACCACTGCAGGAAGGGGCAGCGTTTGGGGTACCCACTCCAGGAAAATTATTTCCAAGAGCTTGAGCTGGTTAGGAATGACATTTAAAATCCAGAGGTTTTGAAAGGGGAAGAGAAAGAAATGGGCACTGTGGAAGGTGATGAGTTCTTGAAAGGAGGAATAATGGGGCTCCCTCTCTGCATGGAGCATCTTCACAGAAAGGGCAAAATGGGGACCCCTCTCTTCCCAGAGAGCTCTAAGATTTAGGGGCACACACAGCACTGCAATACCCACATTCCCCTATTTATATACTTCTTTACCAAATATTAATTTAAAAAGAGATGCTAAATGCTATGAACAGGGTCTCCCTGTGTGGCCAAGTCCTCTTGGCTTTCCACTGCCATAGCAGAAGATGCCACATGTTACAGAAGCAAGATGGATGATGACAGAAAGAGGATGAAAGGCATAAGCTCAATACCTGATGCAACTCCACACTCACTAGCGTAAGAAAACACAAGTGCCAAACAGGTCAAAAACATCTTTTCCGGGAGGAAGTTTTGTTGGCTGCAGAGGAAGCCAAAATAGACTTTTACAGCTTGAAGTGGTTAATTATTCAGTTTCTTTAAACTGAAGAATTAATGGCACTGAACTTCACAACAACAACAAAAAATTAAAGGCACCCCAAAGAAGGTTCTCTTAATTGCAGCAGCCCGCTGCATTAAAGCTGCTATAGGAAAATTCATTTACAATTCAGCTATTAAATTGCAAACCATTACCACGGCTTTTATGGCTTTATATCCCTCTCACAAATTTATTGTGTAATTACTCGGAGCAACAGGATTGTTTCTAGCAAGCAAAGTTGAAATAAGGCACCCATTCCAAAATCCTCACAGTTCTGCCTTTTCCAGATAAAATGTATACAAAAGAGGAAAAATGTTATGTGCAGTTTTCTGCCTGGGATTCTGGGGCATTTGAGGACAGAGTTTGAGTCTTGGCTATTATAAAAGGTGGGATGGAAGTGCCCCCCTCCAACGACAATCATTTCTTGCTGTAGGAAGTGGAATTGCTTTTGAGGTGTTGGGACTTGCTCCAATGGATCTCTGCAGCAGCAAAGATGGAGCTTGAGGACCTGGCATTTTCCCACCTGCTGGGGGGCTCAGCTAACCCCCAGCTAAGCTACTGCTTGTGAAATAAACCATAATAAAATAAAATTAAAAAAAAAAAAAAGGAATGGCATTTTCTGCTTCTGATTTTCCACCTCGGCAAAAGAATTTCATAAATAAATAAATAAACTCTTGGGCATCATTAAAAAAAATTGCATAAAGGGGCATTAAGCAAGAGAGGCATGTTCTGGGCAGAATGACTAGATTATTGTTGGAAGATGCAAATAAATTCACATCATGTGCCTCTTTTTTCCTCCTTTTTCTTTTTGTACCACCCTCATCCAAAGGAGGAAATAATGTTGATATCCAGGAATCTCTTGAGCAGATTAAAGACCCAATTATGCTGGATTTGGGAAAGCTGACAACTGTCCAGCCTGAATCCATTGTGCTTTATAAATGCCAGGATTAAACATTCAGGAGCTCCCAGCCCCTGCAACCACTCTATCATACTAGTCACCAGCAATGACCACAAAACTATCTTTTTGGAAGCAGTTCCTGTTTCCCATGAGGTTTTCTTCTACCCTGATCTGCCAGGGGATGCTTCTCACCTCTTTCTAATTACCTGTGATCCTACCTGAGAGCTCACCCCATGCACATTCCCTCAGAGATGCACTGAAATAGGCACTGCAGTGTTTTGCTGAGCTGGGCCCTGGGGATTTAATACAAACTCCAAAAAAAAGGGAAGTAAATTAAAAAGACCCCTTTTATTTTTTTCTAATTATCATTATCCTTGATAACAATGATATTCTAAATTATTATTATACTTGCAGGTTTTTGGGGTTTTTTTTTGTTTTGGAAAGGAGGCTTTCAGGGATCCTAAAGGCTGGTAAATGTAAAGAGAAAGCAAAACAAACTGAGCAGAATTCCCAACCCATCACACCCTGCTGCTGCTGCCGGACAGAGAGGAGATAGACACAGTGTCCCTGCAGCCTCGTGCATCCTAATGGCACAGAGAACATATTTAGTTATGCAGGAGGCATCTCCCCAAGATGGCATATGGCAGGGGGCTGGAACTAGGTGATCTTTAAGGTCCCTTCCACCCAAAACCTTTCCGTGATCCCATGAATTGCTCCTTGGAAGAGCTGAATTGCCCAAACCTGCCCCTCCCTCACTCTCCATTCCCAGCATTGTAGCTTCTCAGCTCCTGCTGCTGGTGTTAACAGGGTTTGGTTTTGTGGGATTATGTAATATTTATTCCAAATGTCTGCTGGGGGCATAATGACATGATCACAGAGGCCAGACCCACCATGGTTACACAAGCACAGCACTCCCCTCTTCCCAGTAATGACGAATCCCTGCAAGGAGTGGGGGGAAGGAGCTGACAAGTCAGGATAATTTATTCTGCTGAACCCAGTGCCTGCCAACTCAGCTCAGCTTGGCATGGGATAGACTTACAGGAACAGCCAGGCTGGGATTTGCAGGCAGGAGGAGGAGGAGTCTGAGTGAGTCAGATAGCCAAATCTCGTCAGATTCAGCAGGAACTGCCTATTCAACCAGCCCAGCATTATTTTCCTTCTTGGGTTTGTTCTTTCAAGTGTAACTCAGAAGTGTGGATGATCAGTGGAGAAAGGGTTGAGTTAAAAGGGGGTTTTGGGTAAAGTTACTGAGTAACAAAACTATTAAGGACAAAGATACAGGGAGAGGAAAAAAAACCCCAAAACATTAAATTTCAAAAAAAAATTGATTTTGCCAGTAGCCCTTGGTCAAGGGAGAGACAAGACCTTCACACACAGCGCTTGACCCATTGCTCTGCTGCAACGTGTTCTCAGCTCCAGTGGGTACCATCATGAGGAATTCAGAAACTAATAATGGCCATAGAATTAGTAAGTCTGGAAAAGCTCTCTAAGATCCTTGAATCCAACTGTTAACCCAGCACTGCCATGTTCACCTCTAAACCACATCCCCAGGTGCCACATCCACAGGTTTTTGAACACTTCCAAGGATGGTGACTTCACCACTGCCCTGGACAGCCTGTTCAAGTGCCTTCACCTGTTCAGTGAAGAAATTTCCCCACCTGACCCAAGACAGTCAACTGGGGAAGGATGGCAGTGGCAGGAGGACAGGGATTGGGTGCATAACATGCATTAATGATGAGAAATTGCATCTCTGCTCCCTACGAGCACCCAAACCTTTGCCACATTATGAGCTGAAGGGACAAGAGGTGCCAGTTGAGTGCATCCCCCTGGCTGGGCAGTGGCTTGGGGGTGAGAGCAGGAAGTGCTCTGGCCATTATTTGGGTGCTGAGCCCCCCATCCCTGCTTGAAGACACCTGGACCTCACATGTGCTGCAGGAAGCCACATGTGCCACGGAGGCAGCAGTTGCTATGGAGACCAGGGATTTTCTTAAAACTCCTGCTAAAAGGAGACAGAAGGCCCAAGAAAGCAGAAGAGCAGCGTCTGCTTTGCGGGGAGGGGGGGGGAGGGGCGGGGTTAGGATGCGTACAGATGCCGAGCAGTGATACCTCCTCTAGCTGTGCAAGTTGTTCCCTTCAAAGCGATCCATGTTTGCCCCACGGTGGTGATTTCTGCACCTTGCAAACACCATATTCTGCCTGTGCTGGCTCATCTCTGCAAGGTGCCAGCCTTGTCCAGCAACTGGTTTTATTTTCACAGTCTCCAAGGCTTGTCTAAAGATACAGCTCCTCTGTCAACCGAGAAACGGGTTTTTAATTGCAGCCCTTCCAGCAGGGGATGAAGCTTCTTCCTACATCAGTGTATTTTTTAAATACATGGAGGAGTCACAGGATTGGCGGTTCGAGGAGAAAAGCCACATTACAGCTGAGCACTGACCCTCCATACAACAATGATACCTGCTGGGGTGGAATGTGGACCTGGAACTGGGTTAAACCAGCAGCCTAAAGCTCAAGCACTCTCTTCCACAAGTCCCTAAATTCAGCTTTGCCCTTTCATAATTTTAAATGCTGGTTTGGCCCTCCCCTGCCTCTAGGAGTTGGGATAAATCAATACGCATCAGTTCTGACAGTGGAGCTCTGTGGTACACAAATGCTGGGATGCTACTCCTGAGCAATTCATATGCATGGAAGCAGAACATTCCCAGACAGCTCTAAATGAAGTGGCTGGCAAAATCCCCTGGGAATATTTAGTTACGATAAAAAACATATAGAAACACAGCTTTTTTAAGCCATCTCTCAGTAACTTCAGTTTCCATAGTGACTAATGTTTGTGTTTATATCCTGTCCCTGTGTTTCTATCAGATTTTGCTTCATGGAACAGCTGTTTCAAGTCATTTCACCAAGACAGATAATCCTGATAAGGAGCAAAGTTTCCATTCTACACAAATACATACTCATTTAATAAAATCCAAAGAATTCAAACCCAGAAAAGATCCTGTGCTTCAAAAGATTGATTATCAATGCAGCCAACTGATGGGAAGAGAATGAAAGCAGCCACAGAATAGCTGGTGCCTAATGAGAGGGTGAGAAAAAACAGAACAGAAAATAAATAGAACAACCATGACAGCACTGGTAACTCAATTTCATTTGGCCACAAGCTTTCCGTCCCTTGGCCTTATGCACAAATGTGATGTCTAAAAATCTTGTTGATGGAGACGTCAATACAGTGGCTCAAGGGAGGGCTGTTGGACTCCCCAGCCTTCTGCCATCCCTTTGGACAACCTCATCCCCATAAAAAGGTACTGGGAGCAAATGTAGACCAGTCTGGGCTTTGTGATCTAATCAACCACTTTCCTCAAATATCCCGTCACTTTAGCACTTATACAGTCACCCAATTCCAATTTCCATTTCAATGTAAGCACTGATTATCTTTTAATTATTTTTAATTTTTTTTCTTAGATAGGATGGTTCATGGTTAGCTTCTTGGAACAATACTTGATACTTATTTTAGCCTGTCTGTTATATCAAATAGAATAGGAGATCCCTGTTTGGATCCAGGCTTGGAGCAAGGTTTGGATCAAGACTACACAGTGTCTCTTTGGGATCATCAACTTTCCATGTGCTGAGCCTGTACTAATGACAGAAGTCTGGTGACATAGTCACTTCTGACTTCTTAAGCCTTTGTTCTTTCACTGGAAAGATCAAAGTGTTGGGGATGTCCAGGTGAGGACAGGAAGCTCTGGAAATGTTAGAGATGAGACCTCCTCTCAGCACCTGAGCAGGCATGAGCCAGTTGGCTGCCTCCCTTCTGTGCCTGCGTGACACCACAGGCAGAGGTGGGGCCAGTGGCACCCCAAAAAATTAACTAAACCTGCTTTTAGATAGGCAGCTGGAGGTATGTTCCCCCTGCTTCTCTTGGCTTCATCTGTGTCACCCACTTCTGCCACTGTACATGAGGAATGCAGCAAGGGGATTGGGACAACCCAGAGCAGAGCATCAGGAATTATGAGAGGTCAGGAGGAATAAAGTGCTACAGGAAAAATAATTCCAGTACTTCCTGCCTCCAGGCTTCTTACCTTTGCCTCCCTATAGACCTGTCCCCAGCCTGGAGCTGCCCCATGTCACTCTGTGCCCCTGCCCATGGGGAGAGGCAGGTTAGCAGGTCAGACCTGATGTCTTACTCTGCAGCCTTTAAATATTCTCTTCTTTAAATGTTCTCTCTGCTTGCACAGGGCCTGGCTGAAATCCTATTGGGAACTCATTCATGCTACATGAGGCACCAAACCAGCACAGGATGGAGTCCTGCTACCAGCATTTGCTGCCATAAATAACTGGAGTGCACAGGCACTGGCAAGGACTGTGGACTTGCTTATTTTAATCACTGTTAAATCCCATTGCAGAACACCAAATCTAAGGAAATTATTTTCATTGTTAACCTCCTTCTTAATTTGCAAACTTCCTGCACCTAATTGAAACTTCCGCTCTGCAAAAGCAGAAGCCTTATCTACCACTTTGGCCAAATTAAGAGAGATGGGACTCAACACTACATTTGCTAAATATTTTTCCCTGCCTTCCAAAACTCTTATTACATTTCACATTGCACAAACTGCTTCAACCTTCCGCTGGCTGCACTTTGAATTACTTTAATCAGAAACGAGAATCATGTTAACAGGAACCATAATACGGCACAACAGGAAACCTGGGGTTACAAACTCCTTTGGAAGAAAGTTCCAGCTTTCCTTTTCCCTCTTTGCAGCTATCAATCAAACTCTAAAAATAAAGTCAGATATACAAAATTATTCTGCCATCAGGGCCTGAAAATTCTTCAGTTAAGCAACTGTCAGGTGCTTCCATGATGGATCTCCATTTCCCAGGTTCTCTATCTTCCCATTTAAGATTGCGCCAGGTTGAACCTTGGCACACACCTCGAGGATGATGCTGGCACAGTTTGCTTAACAACAGCCTCCTAGTGTCACTGGAAGCTGGGCAGCACAGGGAGCCAGAACATCCTCTGTCAGATCTAGGGATGCAAACACCTGAGGCTCCCACGGATTTTGGCTGAAGCCAGTTACCTTCAGCACTTCCCAAAGTTCAGGCCATGTGCCCTGACAGGTTTGTTGGAGCATCAATCCTCCCTGGGAGCATTTAAGAATGCAAAGTCTCCTACTTGCTGAAATCAGCAAAGTTCCTCTGGATTTACCAGCAGGTAACAAAGAGCAAGGCAGGGGCAATGCCTGAATGCAATTACCTTTTCCCCTGTGCAAGGCTTGAGTGTTTGGGCTGCCTTTCACACCTACTCTGCATCCAGCCTGATACCCAGAAAGGCCCTCTGCTCCTGCCAGCCATGCACCATTTGCTCTCTTCCCTGCAAGAGTCCTGGCTTGACAACCATTGGAAAAATCACAGAATCACAGAATGGTTGGAAGGGACATTAAGAACGGTCTTGTTTCATATCCTGCCACGGGCAGGGACACTTTCCACTAGACCAGGTTGCTCCAAGCCCCATCCCACCTAGCCTTGGACACTTCCAGGGATAAGGCAGCCACAGCTTCTCTGGGTAATATGTGCCAGTGTCCCACCACTGTCACAGGAAGAATTTCTTGCCAATATCCCATCTAATTCTGCCCTCAATCAGTGGGAAGCCATTCCCTTCTCCTGTCCCTCCAGGTCCTTGTCCAAAGTCCTCTCCAGCTCTCTTGGAGCCCTTTTAGGCACTGGAAGGGGGTCTAAGGTTTCCCCAGAGCCTTCTCTTCTCCAGGCTGAACAACCTATTTACCTTCCTTTATTCCCAATTCTGAAGAAAATATTGGGTGAAAGGAATAGAAACATCCTGCTTTTCCCAGACACACAACCCACTGTGTTGGCCAGTAGGCCACCACAGCCATGTCCTCTGCCATTGCTGGGGTTCACTTCTTCAAGCTCACACCAGACACTTAATCACAGCCAGCAGGAATTCAAATCCTCCTAACAGTTGTTGCAGCCCTGGGGGAAAGTGCTTCATTTATTTGTTTCTTCCTCTTGGAACAGGCAATATTTAAAAGCAAATCTAGCAAGGATGAGGCATGAACATGCAGAATCTGGTTATCACAGTCCCATTCTTTACTACCAGGACCAACAGTATCCAGTTGGTATCTACAACACATGAGACTTCTCCTGGTTTGGGAAGGAGTAAGATTCAAGAATTTTGCTTTGGAGACTATTGGTTTTTTAATACTGAGAAAAGTGGGAACATATGCAAGGGGGGAAGGGTGGTAGCTGCATTTGTAACGCTTAATTTACTAAAATGACACATTGCACAGATCTTCCATCTCACTGCATTCAGAGAAATTAGCATTTGGGTAAACCAGCCAGCCTGGATAGAGATCCATCACAGGGGTCTTAAATGCACTGTCAGGATGAGAATCCTTCCCAAAAGATGTCTGAGGCCAAAAGCATCATCCTCATTACCCCCTGGCTTGGGTAAAACATTAATTTGCTTTTTCTCCCCCCATTAAAACATCAGGTTTTTAATGGAGCAGAGCCAGTCACTCCCCATGTGCATGGACCCTAGCAGAATGCAGGAAGGATGCTTGGATTTTAGTGTTATTTCAGAAATGACATTCAAGCTTTCTCTATCAGTATTAAAACCTATGAAATAATTGAGATCAAAACAGGTAGAAAATTATGACAGGAGCAGATTCAGATTCTGTGTTTGAAAACTACTTATAGTCTCTCCATATAGAATTATTAAGAAAGAAAAGTACCTATTGCCTCCCAAATGTCACCATATCCACCCGACTTCCACGAATCTCTGAATGGATTTACCAGTGCCAGGGGCAATCTCATTTTCTAGAAAGCGTGTTTTACAGCCTAATATTCCACCCAAGTCTCCGGTTGATCACTTAAATAGGCTTTCACCAGACAGGGCAGGCTGCACATCTCATTTCCCTCAGACACCCTGCAGCGGGCTCCATGGGTGGGTGGGGAGGGGAGACGTCACAGAGAGCAGAGTGGGATCGTTTTCTGTCAAATTAGAACTGTCATTAATTCCAAATCAGTGCTATTTTCTGGGATATTTTTCAAGTTGTTGAATTTCAATACTTGCAGTCGATGGAATGAGAAACACCCCACCCTTGGCACAGAGTATGCTGAAGGGTTGAAAGCCCTTGGCCTTGTGGCAGTGCCAAGGAACAAGATGCTCCCAGCTGGAGCATCCCTGGCAGCCCCAGTGCAGTTCAGAGAGGCTGAAGAATCTAACAACCTGATAGTCCAAAGCTGTCCTGTACATTTCCCAGTCTAATCAGTCATTTGCAATGTTTACTGATGAAAGAGTGATAAAACCTCAGCTTTATCCATTGCTGCAGTCCTGCCTTACCTCCAGTAACTCCAGAGAAATTGAGTCCATTGATTTATTGTAGCACACCTAATCTGGATGGTACAAGCACACAGAGGAAGATGCTGATCCTTGAATATGTACACAGCACAGCAATTCCTTTATTTTAACTTGCCACCCTGTTAAACCATCCAGAACTGGGGGTTGGAACTACAGGATCTTGATGCTCCCTTCCAACCCAAACTGTTCTGTGCGTCCGTGAATATCCCATGCACACATTGTCCTAGCATGGATATGATAGGAAGGAAGAGAGAGGATATTTCAGGCCTGATCCTGCAAATATTACTCAAGACTCAGCCAGACTTGAATAATTTAATCTGCTCAGTTTATGCCAGGAAGACCAAGAAGTGACTGGAATATAGGGCCTTTCACAGGAAAAGGGAGATACCAAAAACCAAAGGACAGACACTGAAGCCACACTGGCTATAAAGAGCAAAACGTCACTTCTGGGTGTCTCCAAGAGGGACATCCATGCCTGGGCAAATAATATTCAATACCATATATTATATCAAATAATTATAATGTGTTATGCAAATCATGTAACAAATATATAATATGTATGTGTATAAATATTTAGTAAAATAAACATATTAAATATAATAAAAATTTCTGGATATCTAAGCAGCAACTGCATAGTGGAAATCATTTTGCTGAGGGACTGACATTCTGAAAGTCAAGAGCTTGGCAGGCAGCATACCCAGGGTGGGTTTGGGTGTTTAGCTTTGCATGTGGCTCTGTGTTCTTGAAAAATATTTAATTTATTGAAGATTCACCTTAGAGCTCATGAAAGCTTAGATATGACATCAAATAAATAATCTCCTATTACTCAGAAAGTCATTCTGCATGAAACACATGATGAAAGTCAGCCTAGAAATTGAGAAGAAAGTTGGCAACTGGGAATTATCCTGCTACACTCAAACAGCTACGAGTCAGAGCACTAATTGTCTGCTGTTTGTGATGGCATTTGAACAGTTCTGAAAGAGAATGGGATTTTCATGACACAAACCCTTCTTCATCCATCTGAACCTTCTGGAAGCAGCATCTTCCCACAAGCTTTCTGTGCCAGTACAGATCCAGAAACATGTGCTTGGACAAATTATTTACTTGGGAGAACAGTACCAAATCCAGAGGGGAGTTCTAACACAGACACACATTTAGGGACACTTGCTGGGCTTTGTTTTGCCCCATTGGATTGAATTTTCCATGGTCCAGAGACAGTAAATGCTGAGGCAATTAGGTCTTGACAGTTACGCAGCATAGGAGGGGGTTGGATTGTGGTGTTTTGGGGGTTTTTTTGTTGTTTTTTTTTTTTTTTTAACAAAAGATCATGATGAACTGAAGTCCTAAAAAAGTTTCATTACAAAGTGATTTTAAACTATAGGATCAATGAAAAAGAAAACTCATCTTAGAAGAGATTTACATGTCATTTCCTCTTGGGGATGTAGGAAGGAAGTTGTTGCCTTCTACAAGGATGGATGGAATCACAGACCTACACCAAGAGACAACAGTGTTACTAGAAAATTATAATGAGAAACAACTCACTTGCTGCTACAGGGTGGTTTAAGGCTGCACTTTGATCACAGAATCACACCTTGGGCTACAGATGATGAGATACCATAGTGGTGTACACTCTGGGTACGGACTAAAGAATGGTTATTAAAGCCAAACACAACAAACTAGACTTTGAAAGTTCCTTTTTCTCAGGAAAACTGTATCCAATCCCCTTATCTGTTATTCACCCATCAAAGCAGCAGAAGGAGCAGTGCACTGGGCAGGGATTTATCATTCCACTTCCCTTCTTTTTCCCTCCATTCTAGGTGAGACAGGAGGGCACCCAGAACAGTGCTTCACAAATCATTACAGTGTCACAGCGGCACATTAAAGAACATGTGCAATTGGCCTGCTTGAAAATTAGGTGTTCAAAGAAAATTGCAGATCCTCTTAAAGTGTAGTCAGGTGGGGTTTTTTCATGCAGTAGGATACAGAGGAAGTAAGGATGGGCACATTGATGCCTACTGTGTGCTGCAGGCAGCAGTGCTGGTACAAAGCAGAGAGCATCCCTGGCATCAGATAGGAAGTCACGAAGTAATGTGATATTTAAATCACTCCTTCCTAACCACCTCAGTCTCTTCCAGATTACACAGAAGTCACATTATACCCTCACATATCAATCACATTATTATAGAAGGCACCTCCAAAATTCAGCTCCTGCTCCACTCTGAACCAAAGGAAGTGACAGATCCCATCCCAAATATCCCTCAGCTTCAGCAGGTCTCTAATTTCAAGCATGGGTTTCATCCACCAGCTCTGCCACAATGATTCCTGAAAAACTCAGCCCAAAGTTCACCAAAAGAAAAGATTTTCTCCTGCCTGGGCATGCCTGGTGGCTGGAGAAGTATGCCCTTCTCTGCCATGAACAGATTTATCTGGGTAAATAAAAATGTCATGGCAGTGGCTCTATGAAAAATACTAAAGGGAATGAGTCATTCTGAGGATTAGAGTTCCTAAGGAACACAGGAATATCTCTGCATGGCAATGACATCCTGCTGTATTTTTTTTTCCCAGCTAATTCTACAATCACCCTTACTCAGAGCATTGGAGTACAGGGCAGGCCATACAGCTTTACAAATAATTAAACAAGGATACAAAGCCTTCACTATGTTGCAGCCACAAACTGGTTAGTCCATTTCTACTTCATACAGGCTGGATGACACACAATTTCAAATCAGACCAACCTCGTGCCTCTACCTCAAGACGATTTACATTAATTCATTATTTCATAGAAGAACTTTGACCCAGAAAGACAGATTAATAGCCAGAACTTAATTAGGAAGCATTTGAAGAAGAAAGGGCTCCTTTGGCTGCCAGCCATGTAATTTCCTCAAGGAGCTTCTACTTTCAGCATTAGGGTCCAAGCCTGGAAGGGTTAGGTTTATTTTTATCTGTTCACATTGGCCATCGTTGCTCTTTTCATTCCTTGCACTTGAGTTTAGTGTTTCCAATAGGGGAACTTTTAAGAATTTTAAAGCCTTTTCTTCTTCACCATGTTACAAGAACTCAAGGATCCTTGTTGAGTCGCTTCCAAATCATATTGTACGATTTACCTGCATGTTCATCCTTCACCACAGAGAGGATAAAAAAGTGTAAACCATTTTGTATCAAAATGCAATTGGAATAACCAGGCTTCCCTTCAGAAGGTGACAAAACTCCATATGGTATCTCTATTCAAAGTACACACAGTGCTGAGCCTGATGAAGTTGTCAGGATAGAGGGGGGGGTCCCTGTCCCTCTGCCTGAGCTCAGCTGTAATTCCCAGCCAGCACAGTAATAACTCAGAAAGACACAGATTTCTGATGCTCTCCACAAATGTTCTAAATCCGAGCTGGCTGCAGCACAAACTGGATTGAGTGTGGATCTCACCCCTCGCAGAGCAGCTGGTGCCAAACACCAAAACCTCAGAGCAAGAGGAGGGATTCCCTTTTGGGGGAGGTTAATCCTGCAGCTCTTATCTACAGCAGACCAGGACGGTTTGGTGCTTTCAGAGGAAGCTTGTTGCTGCAGTGTTTGCGATGGGAAATAAAAGTCTTTGTGGAGAAGTTCTTCCTCCTCATTGCAGTCCTACATGTACTGGTTTGCACTGGGGAGCCCTGAACCTGGATCAGATGATGCTCTGAAGTGCTTACCACCCAATGCAGCCCCCACAGGTTGTCTCAACATGGCTGGAGAGGTTTTTGAAACATCACCTAGGTAAATTTGAGGCCATTTTATCCCAAAAATCTGTTGCCTGGAAGATGCTGCTTTTGGTCCTGCAGAGCAGGGGGCAGCACGGGATCCAAAGGAAGGGGAAGAGAGGCTTTTCATCTTCCATGCCTATCTTCATCCCAAAAAAAACTTCATGAAATGTGTGAATTTCTATGTATTATCTGCACTACAACCAGAATCCCACTTCTGATTAAATCTACCTGCTTGCTAATTCTCAGCAGATCTCTGAGGAATCAATACTCATTACCCAGCAAGCCAGAGCCCCTCTAAAATTAGTATTAAAGGAAGTGCAAGTTTCTTCCTGCACAGCCCAGCTCAGTAGGTGTTACTGCTGTGAGGAACTTTACAAACCATTAATGGCTCCCAGGAGAGCACTAATTTTCTACATGTCTTTATCCGCTTAATCCCATTACAAAGATTTGCAGCATGAAAGCTGACCACTCCTAATCCCAGACTCAGACGGGAGGCTGAAATAACAGCAAAAGATATCTGAGAGGAGACAGAGGTGCGTTCTGCTCACAACGCCTGGACACTTGCTACCACCTTTTCAGATAGGACACAAATGAGGGAATAATCCTGAGTACCTTCAAAAATACAGGAAAGAGCAGTTATAAAGAAGTTATATAGAGAGATATTACCCAAAAAGTTTATAACCAAGGCCACACCACTTCACCAATCAAACAGTAAACCTAGAACCATCTTCAGCTCATGGGGACAGAAGAGCTAGTCCTCAACAGTCATGTCATCACACTTGATGTAATCTTTTGATGATTTGGGGTGAAGTTCCAAGCCCCCTCTGAGCCTGAGTGTGGAGGTGAGGGTACTGTGGTCCTGCAGACATAGTGAGGACAGACAGGCTGCTCACCCCATGACACCATCAGAGACCAAAGTGGAGAGTCCTGACTCCCAGGGCTCCCCTATAACATTCTGAATTGAGTTAAAAGGTGCTCTGCTAACAGCTTATTCAATGGAATTTTTTTCAATGGAAATCTCATTATGCAGAGCTCTGCAAAGAATTTATTCAAATGACAGCCTTCAAAAGGGGCTTTGCCAGTAGTTCATTGAAAGGAAACCTGTTATGGGGGGAGATACTATTTTATTTCAGTGAAAACCTCACAAAGATGGACTTGCCTAATAATAGGTTCAGTCCTGCCATGATTAAATGAGACCTTCTCTAACAGGCTAAAACTAAGAAATGCAGTAAAAGTTGTCTTATTCCAAGAGAAGCACTGGCCCACCATGCACCTCATGAAAATACCCTTCATATACCAACAATGCTGCTAAATAATAAATAAAAATCCCTAAATATATCTTTAGAGTCCAAAACAAAAACTTGCAACCATTTTTCAGTGGGTGGACCTTCACAATTTTCATTGTATCCTTCTTATTCATGTCCTAAAGATGCCTCAAAGGAGCTCCAAGGCTCCCAGGAGACTCCAACCACAACCTGAAATCACCCAGTGAGGTCTACAAAGCTCTGGATGTATTTATCATGACCCATGATAAACCCCAAGTCCTCATAGCACACACTTCTGCCAAGGTCATAGTTCCCCACTTTTCAGACCTGATTTTGCCCTGCGTAGAGAAAGACTTTGCTACCCTCGATATTGAATTTCATCTTGTGCAGAGCAGAAATACAACAAGCCAAGGTCAACCTGAGTCATGATCCTGCACCCCAGAGGGCTTGAAACAGCTTCCACCTTTACCAGTCACAGGTTTTGTAACTGTATCATCTCTTAGATCACTCAAACCACTAATGAAAATAAACACTAAATAGAAATGGATCCTGGAGAGACCCATCAAAACCTAGGCTGAGCATGAGTAATAATACTGCTTGTATTCCTGGTAATAACGTCTCCTGTGAGTAGAGTGATATCCAGCATGCTGTCAAATAGCCCAGGATCAGAGAAACAGGACTAGGGGCTTTGTTTTATTGACAGAAATTAAGCTTTTCAGCTGCAGGAAAAATGCAGTCATTCTGCTTAACATAGCAACTCCAGAATGAAAAGTTAGGGCTGGTCCTGAAAAATGTAAAGATAATTTCAACACACTTTTTCAAGGGAGTAAGAGCTGTTTAAACACCTGAGTTGGGTCTGGACTTCCATAGGTGTTGCCTGGATTACAGCATAACCCTAAATGCACGTTGGCTTCTTTGCTTTTATAGAAAATCCTTTTATACCAGTCTCCCAGGGATCAGGTGCAGCACATTCTCATAATCTCCTGCTGAAAAGAGACCTCACCTGCTGGCTGAGTGGACATCAAGAAAATTGCCATTACGGGCTTGGTGGAAATTACCTAGGTAGCCTGGCTACATGAAATAGATGTGGTTTTGTGTTTTACAATCTCAAGATGATGCACATGTAGCTGGAACATCAGGCAAGTCACTGATGTATTTTCCAAGTTGAGGCTCAGAGGGAGATCCCAATTTTGGTTCCAGACCTGAGTTTTCATGGAGCTCTGATGGCAAGGCAGAGAAAAATACTCCAGCAAAAACACTGAAGCAGTTGTCTTGCTTAAGCTTTGACAACATGTTTTGCTTTGCAATCTTCCAGGAACAAGGAAATTTGGTGTCACACTGACTGATATTTTCCCACCAGGAAGCCCTCAGTGTATCTTCTGTTCTCTCCCTTGAGGAGTACTAAAGACTGCCAGAAGATTAAGGGTTGTTATAACATTAATAATGATAATAAAGATAATAACAGAATCATCAAGGTTCAAGATCATCAACCCCGACTATCACTCAGCACCACCAGAATCACCCCTAAACCACATCCCCAAGTGCCACATCCAGGTGCCTCTTGAACACTTCCAGAGATGGTGACTCCAATATCTCCCTGGGCAATTTATGCCAATGCCTGACCACTCTTTCAGGGAAACAAAATTCTAATACATAATCTGAACCTTCCCTGGCACAACTTTAGGCCATTTCCTCTCATCCTTTCACTTGAGACATGGCAGAAGAGCCTGACCTCTCCCCACCCTCCAACCTCCTTTCAGGTAGTTGTAGTGAGTGATGATGATGACAATAAAAATAATAAAGTCCAACAAGTTAAAACAAAATGTGTTCCCTGCTGCATGTCATAGGGATGAATAAGACTATCCTATTCCTGGCTTTTTTCTTTATGATGGGCTAACCATATGCACAAAAAGTCCAGTGGAAACCAGAGGAGAAGGTGCACCCTGTCCTTTGCTGTCTCCATACTGCATCAGCTTCCTCTCCAACAAAAATCTGATGTTCCTCAAAGATTTGCATCACCTTGTGCCAGTGCAGAGGTGTTAAAGGGAGAGGGACATGCATTCAGACCCTGTGGACCTGCAGAAACACATCACAACTCTGTCCTATCCCCTCAGACAACATCGTGCAATAGATCCAGGCATGATGAGAAGCTGAAGAGTAAATTGCTCCATTGAATCTGCAGCAGGAGTGTGACCGCCAGTCATGAAGTCTTTAAAGAGCTGATTAAAAGAAACTGTGATGCTGCCAAAATTATTGACAGACAAATCAACACTTTTCTGCTCCAAACATGGTGTCAAGGACTGCCTGATACAAGTGCACAAGAGCACCATGAGACCCCAACCTGCAGCTCATCCAACCTCCTGCACTCCAAGGCCCTTGCAAGGAATTTTCTGTTGGCAGCTCAGCTACCTCTGTGAGAACAAAAGAGCCTAAAAGTAGAGGTTTTTCTCTCTGGCTGGCTGGAAATATCACAGAATGGTTTGGGTTGGAAAGGACCTTAAAGATCATCATGATCCAATCCAATGCCCTGGGCAGGGAGAACTTCCACTATCCCAGGCTGTTCCAAGCCCCATCCAGCCTGGCTTTGAACGCTTCCAGGGACAGGGCAGCCACAGCTTCTTTGGGCAGCCCATGTCAGGGCCTCACCACTGTCAGCAAAGAATTTCTTCCTCACATCCAATCTAAACCTGCTCTTTTTCAAAAGATGAACGAATTATTTGATTTGCAGAAGCCCAAGACTTACCAGCACTGCCAAAGATATTCTGTGAAGCCCAAATAACTGCAGAACATTCTGTGGCTGCACAGGGTATCAGGACTTTCCTGCCCTGCCCATGTTCTGCCACCGAAGCGATGACACTGCATTTGATGTAAAATTATGAAAGCCTAAAAATCCGCCATTTTTGGACTACATAGCAACATAATAGAGCCATACAGGTGGAAAACACCTCATGCTGCAAGAAGGGGAATTGAAAATTCTCATCACAGCTGCCTGTGAAGTGGCTCTCAGTGACTTCTGATGCCACTTGAAACAGATTAGGGAACACTGTGTGTCCTCTCTGGTCAACACAACACCACATGTGTAGTACACAGCACACAGCAAGCAGTTAAAAGGGCAGGTATTGCCCAAAAGCAGATTAACTGCAGCAGCCTTCAGCATCTGGAAGAACTGGGGCTCTGGCCATGGTTTTTGATCCAGCCAGGATTATCCACGGCTGTTTCAGCAGTGGAAAGCCAGCCTGTGATCCCAGTGGATGGCTCTCCATGTCTCTCTACTTCAAGGGAAAATAAGAAGGACTTGGTAGGTCCTGAACCAGCTGCTTCCTCTCTCTGTGAAGCATTGCCTGTCCAAATGCATCACTCCGTTGGCACAAGGAAATACGCAATTCTGCTGTTTCAGGTCAATAAACCCTCCAGTTTTAATAGCTACTAACCTGGACTCTTCCATAAACTCTGAGGAAGCTCTGGAGAGGGGGCTTGATTACATGGAAAAGGACAAAATGCTGAAAGAGAGACTATTGAGACAGAGCTGGATGAAGAAAAGCAGCCCTGGGTTCCCTTGCTGCTAGGCTCGGCTGCCACACACACCATGTCGTGCTTCAAACTGTGATCAAACACAGCCTGGGCAGGAAGCCAAATGCAAATTCTGTTTTCAGGACAAAGCACCAAAATTCAGATACATTCCTGGAACTTATGAGAAAAATAGGCACCAACTATGGCACAGGTGTTCAAGCTTTTGCAGAAAGACTGCAGAAGTTCACGTGCCTTATCCACTGGGAAGAGGAGACATTTTGCTTTACAAATACAAATTCATGTCTGGATGGGATCTGCCTGTGAACACAACCTGCTAAGTGCATTTTAGGTATTTCATAACCTTAAACCTGTCAAGTTTTTCTTTTTCAGTGGCTGATCGACCTTATTCACCCATATCCTCGTCTTGGATGAAATACCCATGTGTGAATAAGTACCTTGGTTAACATACAGGGGCACATGCTCACAGCCCCCTGACCTGATCATCACCTCATGCAACACAAACCCAACACTGCTTGTTAGCCAAGGTGTGTGATTTGCTCCTGATGGGCAAAATATAGCAAAAAGAAAGCCTTAAATTGAGGTTATTAGGGAGGCCATAGCAGGGTAGGAAACAGGGCAAAGTAAATAGTTAAGCCCTGGAGTTACGTAGCAATAAATAAATGTATAATAGTGCAGCGTGTGAGAATCACAGAATACACTGAGTTGAAAGGGACCCACGGATCATCAAGTCCAATTTCTGGCCCTGCAACGGAATGGGAGGTTCAGAAATAATGAAGGCAAGAAGAAGGCCCTGACCCATCAGAAACAGAAGCAAACAGGGTATAAGGCAAGGGGAGAGTCTGTGCAGGGGTTACAGAGGAGCAGCATCAGACATAAAACAGAAATCGCACTAGGGGTGAAGACAAATATAAATACTTCTTTTCTTTTCCCTTTCCCCTTTCCCCTTTCCCCTTTTTTTCCCTTTTCCCTTTCCCCTTTCCCCTTTTTTCCCCTTTCCCCTTTTTTTCCCTTTTCCCTTTCCTTTCCTTTCCTTTCCTTTCCTTTCCTTTCCTTTCCTTTCCTTTCCTTTCCTTTCCTTTCCTTTCCTTTC
>JAWWEU010000055.1:2931617-2958822 GCA_035583155.1 Acropternis orthonyx | reverse complement strand
AAGATTTGGGAAGGGCTCTACCCCCGCTTGCTGCAAGCACGCTGATGGCTAAAAAGGCCAACGTGAGATAGGCAAGTCTGGTTGCAAAGCGCACAGCAGAAAGTCTCCACAGGCAGTATTGGCGAGGCACGGCTCTTTCTGTATTGTCTTTTCTCCTTGAGACTGTTTCTGCGTGTGTTCTCAAAGGAAGCAGCAGCATTATGGATGGTGTGTCTCCACGTCTCTCGACTGGAGGCCTTATTGACTGACGGTAGTCAATATGGCCAAGGCCATATTGTTAAAGGGAGTCAGAGCAGTATCAAGGCACCTGTTCTTGGGGGAATAAACAGCAATTATCTGCTTGGAGTAACAGTGACTATATCAAGCTCATAACTCCCTGATGCTGGAAAGACAGAGACAAAGGAGGAACCTACCATCTCCTCCAGTGCTGATGCAGCTCTGAGAGGTGCTAAACCTTCAGGATTCATTCTTATGGGGGCTGACGTCCCTCAAATGCAACTTAAACTCAAGAGGTAAGGGAAAGTGATCCATATCTGAAAAGTGAAGATGAAGGACAACAATGCAGGTGGAAGGGTTAGTGAGGAGCAAAGGGAAAGCCCTCAATGGATGTGACAAGGGCTCTTCAGGAGGAGAAGGAGAAAGAGAGATCTGTGTGTCCTGGGCTGGTGAGGAAGGCATTCCCAAGGAAGAGCCCTGGGGTGAGGAGGGACCAAGCTGCAGCAACATCAAGCATCAGCATCCAAGTGAAGTAAAACCAACACCAAAGTCTATAATGGTTTTAGAGTATTAAAGAAAAAACATCGTTGAACTGCACTATTGCCATCTGCCTTCAGCTGAAAGCGGAGAGACACATCAAGGGCGATTTATAAATAGATTGGGAGCCTTATTAAAGGTTAGTAAAGTTGTCCTGACTCCTTCTCTCTTCTCTCATTGACATGAATAGCTGCCATTCATTCTGGGGAGAGAATTTTCCTTGGACCAAATTAAAAAAAATCCCAGCTCACAGTCCTCACTTTTTATCATGTGTTCCCTGCATTAGTGCAGTTATTCAGCCACAGATGTTTATTCCAGCTGAGCTCAGACTGCACTTTACTCAGTCCATGGAGTGAATAAAAGTCACCGAAAGCACAGAGACAGGATCATGCAGAGAAAAGCTCTTCTCTTGTGTTTTGTTTCATCCTCCCCTGCCCATGAGGAGCCTGTGGTCATCCCGTGAGCTGAGGTTTGCTGTATTTGAAGAGCCTTGTGACAGCTTGGTGAGGCCCACGGCAGGAATAACCTGTTAACCACCTAAGTGCTGGAAACCCACCCAATTACACTGAGCAATCATTCAGTGATTGCTGGAAACTGCACTAAGTGGCAGCTCAGGCTCACACAGCAAATATTCCCTCCCTACTCCATCCCAGTACAGCTGTACTCCCATTACCACAGTGCCCTGGCAAAGGCAAATATTCTTGATAGGGCCACCAATATGGCCACTTTCCAAGACTGGTTTAAAAATCCTTTGTACTCAGCTTCTTACAGACCAGGAGGCTACTGAGTCCCTGTCTGGCATTACGGGCACTGCTCCGGAGAGAGGCATTAGCTGGCTGTGGGCAGGAAGTTTAGTGCATCAAGTGCCTGCTCTGCTGGCTACTCCAGATTATCACTCCATCAGATGCACAAAATGTCAAGCAACAGGAGCTTAATAAGATTTTACAAGCATCCATCTAATCTATTTCATATGCAAGTGCATGAAAAGCAGAATAACTCCAATTTCACAGAGAGCAATATGTATAGATATTTAGAATATATATATTTAGAAGAAAGCACTCACAATGATATTTCAATCAGTTTAGCAATAGGATTATCTTGGAAACAGCCACATGCTGGGCTTTCATTAGCATGTGGCACAAGAAAGATTTCATCTCCTTAATTTTTCAAGTTTCCATAATATTCATGATTGCTCATTAGTTCCACCGCCTCAAAGTGACCCCTTACATTTTCTGTTATTAAGCAAAAAGACAGAAAACAAAATGAGATGCAACCTGGCAAATACCAGCTAATGACATCTGGGGGGAAATAATTGGAAACAGAGACTCAAGGAGGAAGAGATGCCTTGAAGCCACAGTAAATGTGACTTAATTTAAATGGTGGACAATAAATAAGAAATGAGCTTGCAGCACGAGGTATGCACATAAGCTGCCTGTAGGTTTTCAGCTGGATAATAACAGGTTCCCATTGCAGATCAGGGAGGGATATCACCTGGTCTTGGATGACCCCAAAATCCTCTCACCTTCACCTCATGGTGGAGCTGAGCTGCCTGAATGACCCATCACACGAACACTCAGTTACAGGAGAGGTTAAAAGGGATCCCTGATCCGTGTGGTGGAGTGAGGTGACACACAGGGCTGAACGAGATGAGAACATGCCAGTGCCAAAGGGGTGCAGGAAATGAATACTTTGGAGGACAGACCTAGAAATACAGGAATGAAACAAAATCAAGTGAAATTCAGGCTGTGGAAATACACCCTGAAGTGACACACACACTTTATATATATATATATATATATATATATATATGTAATGCATACGTACACATACATATATATATAGTTTCAAGTATGGAAGTGTATGTATGTTTTATTTGAAAGATATTGAATATTCAAATGAAGAACTATGAAGAAGGAAAAGAGTAAAAATCCCCTGGTTTTGACTTCTTCAGATCCATGGTGCTCAGTACAATTTCCACACAGTGGTGGTACAAAGGGATATGCAGGAGATGTTTCTGGATTTTCAGGGAGATTATTTATTTTTTTTCCATAATCTCTTGTTATGAATCTACCAACAGGCCATTCCCAGACTGAGCCCTCTGATCTTCACCAAATGATGTTAACATCTCAAAAACTCGGTTTCCCAGCAGGAACACAGCTGAAGACCTAAGATGATTAACACCACTTGTATGCTGCTTTTTTAGTAAATGTCCAGCTTTTGATGGTGGTTTAAAGAGAAAAATCACCTCAATAGTGCCAGCCTGACTTAAATCTTTTCCTTTTCTTCTTGCAGGAAAAAGTCAGCATCAAAAAAACAGTTAGGCATGAGACACTGAAAAAGGTGTTAGATTTAAAACTGAGCATAGGTTTAGATGAGATATTAGGAAGAAATTACTAATATTCAGCTATGAGGGTGGCGGTTGCCCAGAGAACTTGTAGGTTCCCCATCCCTTCACACAAAAAACTAAACATTTTTATCACTCAGCTGTGATAAAACCAGGCAGAGATGGACAGCCTGTCTTTACATATCAGATAGAAACATCCAGAAACCCCTCCAGCACTCATATTGTTTGTGCTCCTGCGGTGTTATCAAACCAAACCCCTCCGAACTCCTCTGGCTGTTGGCCAAAGGAACCCTTACAAGATGTTCACAATGGAAAGTTCTGGTGTCTTGCAATTCCTCTTCCCCTTTTCTTGCAGCTTTTGTGGTTTTTTGACTGTTACTCAACATTTCAGGGGACACAAGCTTTTGTTTTTAATTGACTCAGTTCTGATGTGATCAATTGATGGTAAAAGCTGGGATGTTAAGAAAAAACATGCCAAATACCATGAGATTTTCTGATAAAATCACAGACATCAGTGAGACCGGATGAAATAAGACACTTCCCAGAGTTTGCCCTAGATACCAGATGCAAATCAAAGCTAAATGGGCTCTGAAACTTGAAGTGGATGCAGCTCCTCACTGATTTCATCTGGAGCAGTGGGTGCTCAAAAACATGATGCAAGATATTTAGTTCCTTCAGTAAAAACGAGGGCCTCAGTGTCTCCCATCAAATTAACCTTCTGTGATGAATCCCCCATCTCTCTCAGCATATGCCCAGCCAAAAGGAGAAAAGCAGCAAAGCATGAAACCCTTCGAAAGTGTTTTGGGTTTTTTTGATCAAAATTGGCTGAGCAAGGCAGGAGAGGGGCTATGCCCCCACAATGAGCTGGCTGCATCGGTCCCTGGGTGGGCAGAGAGCCCCTCAAGCAGATGCTGCCTGAGCAGGTGCTCACAGTGAACATTTTCCATCACTCACACAGTTCTTTAGATGAATAACAACATGACACAGAGTTTTCCTGCCAAAACAGGGCTTTTTTTGTCCCTTGCAGGGCTCTCAATTGCTCCAGCACAGCAGATACCAGGGTGATCTATGTGGACAGTGGCTTAGGGCATGCTGAGCAGGGCACTGAATACCAGGAAAAGGGGCTGCAAAACCCTCAACCTGCTATGAGGAACCAATTCTCTACCAGTTACAAGCTATTAGTTAACACATGTGTAGAGGCCATGCTCAAAATACTTAGGTTGTACTTAAAAGCTGGTATTTGGTTGCCTGGAGGCTAAGAAAGGGTTTATTGTGGAAATAACTTTGCACAGATCACAGAATAGTTTGGGGTGGAAGTGACCTTAAAGACCATGGGCAGGGACACCTTTCACTAGATCAGGTTGCTCCAAGACCCATCCAACCTGGCCTTGAACAATTCCAGGGATGGGACTGCCACAGCTTTTCCAGACAACCTGTGCCAGGGCCTCCCCACCCTCACAGGGAAGAAATGTTTCCCAGTGAAGATCATTCCTGGGCACAATGCAATCTAATGAGTCCCAGCATCCAAAGGTCCCAAGATGAAAACACTTTGTTTCCTAGGGTGGAAGTGCTCCAAGCATCCAACATGAATTTGCCTTTTTTCACTGTTTTTCTATCACCAGGAGAAAGGCATGGTGTACCAGAAATATCCCAGTAACCTGGCCAAGCAGAAGCACCCAAAAGCCTCATCCCATGTGGGCTTTGCAATTTGCTGCACATTTATTTGGAAGCAAAGTGTGACTTTAGGGTTGTTGAATCTCTCTGCCAGATGTACCATGGTGTCCTGCAGGTCCATCACTCAGCCCTAGGCACACGCCACCGAGATAATGGCAATGCACCGATTATACTTAATAATATTCATATTTATAACAGCAAACCATCCATCGTGGTCACTAGCTGTCTTTGACATTGTTCAAAGAGATGAAGGAGATAAAATAAAGCCAGCAGCTTCCCCTATTACCCACAAAATAACCAGTGAGAAGCAATAATATACTGCAAACCACAGAGGCACCACAGCTTTCTGTTGCATGGACTCGGTCCTGAGGAAAAGGTCTCTGTCTTGCTTTATACTCCTTTGTTACTTAAAAAAAAAAAAAAAAAAGAAGGTAGCAAAATCCATGGATAAATTAAACAAGGCAGCAACTCTCCAAACACTGAATTGCACCACCAGCCTTAATTAGATCTCGCAGCCTGACTGTGAAAATTTGGGCCTTTAATTTTTGAGTTATGGTAACTTGCTGGTGTTTATTAACCTCACATACTCAAATTCTAGGTTTCACAGCATTGTACATCATCATGCCATTCCTACTGGAGAGCTTTGCTAAAGTGTTGGTTTCCAAAAAATTCATGCTTCCTCAGGGAGAAATCAGAAACCACTGATGAACGGGCATACCAGCAGTGGTGTTTGAGATCACCCTACACATAAACTGTAACAATGGGGGTCTCAGTGCATTGAGTACAAATCCTTCATTAACAGGCCCCCTCCATGCCCTGGACTCTCTGCCCAAGCCACAGGCTTTCCTGGGACGGACTCTAACACATCTTAAAAATCCACACATTTTCTATATGTGTGTTTTTTCCCTCTGAACTTCGTAATTATCCAAGAGCTTCCTGCACATGAAGCATGAAGGAATAGTGCAGTAATTGCCTTAAATACTAAATCCTGGGGGAATTCAGGCTCGTATAGACAGATCATCCTTCCCCTCCTTGGTGACTGTTTCTACGTGGTGCTTAAATTGCAGTAATGAACCAGCAATGCTGTTACACGCTGTAGCTTGATTAACTCAGGAGCTCTTGGCCCCGGAAAATAACTCCTTAACTTGAGCTATAACATAAAAATAAGATGTTTAAATAATCCCAGACAAGCCTAGTCCTGGTGCTGTAAATCAGGTTTGAGAAGAGCCTGGCTGAAGGCATCAATATCCATCAATATCCAGGTTTCATGGAGTAAGGTAGCAGCAATACAGATCTAGGCAATGGTCTACAGACATTAAACCCCAAACTTCTAGCCTGATTTCATTAGAGCTGCTGATGTATCTGGGAAAAACATAGAAAAGCTTTTGGGTTCATAACCCCCTCTTCAAAGCCGACAGAGATTACAAATTATACGTGTGCTTTAGTGCTCTGCTGGATTAGAGCCCCGCATCAGTTCAAGGCCATCGCTCTGCAATTTCTCCCTTAATTTTGTCACTATTTGCTCCTTTTTCCCACTGCTGAATGTGCTAAAGGAGGTTCCTGCTGGATGCCATGTGTTGTTATCTAGAAGAGTCTTCACTCTTTAAACCATAAAGAAACAATTTCCTCTGAATACAAGCAATTGATTACTACCACAGGCCTTCACATACATGGTGAATAGAAAGCTTGGATCACCTAAATCAAATGTGCTGCCTCACTTTAGTTTAATAAAATCATCAGTATGTCATTTAATACTTCATCATTAAGTATTGAAGGTCCCTTTTAATTCAGGGGTAATTTTAAACCTGCCTGTTGGAGTTTACTTTTGCTTTTTCCTATGACTATTTCAGACTCAATGCCTGAAATGTGCCAGCTATTAAAATGATGGCAGGGCAGATATAAAATGATAGCAGGGCAGATATGAACCCATAAACATATGCAAGGAATACAAATGAATGGGCAGTTAAACATGCAGAAGAATGCACTCCAAACCCTTGCCCCAGTCTCCATGGCTTCCTGTTGCTTGTTCCCCTGTTTAGGATATCGACATGTCTTGAAAAAAAAAAATAAAAAAATAGAGGCAGAGCTCAGGGTTTCTAATTCTAATCATTCTTGCTGTTTACACTTCATTGTGGTGTTTGGTTGCCACAAAAGTTTTAGAGATACCCCAGTTAAACCGCATTTTGAGAGGTCTGGCACAATTACATGCTCACTGATACTTTGACAGATGTGCCAAGTTATGTAAGCAGTTACCTTTAGCCATTACTGCTTTAAAGCCATGAAAGAGTGATTAGAGCAGCCCTTCCAATCATGAAAGCACTGTATCAATGACCACCCTACTCATCTCGACCTGTACAGCCAAGGACAGCAACCTTTGTGATTTACACATAGAAAACAGACAGGGAGGGGTTAAGCACATGGTCCTAAACCTCTCTGCAAGATGGTACCAGAGCAGAGATGAAGTGCCAAAAACATATTTGACAGCATCCTACCAAATAACACAAATCTAGTCAAGCACCATATCAAGGGGAAGGACTTCAGGGGTTGGAGTGCGCAAGGGGAAGCTGGAGATCAAAAATAAAATGAAAGAAAGAGAGCGAGGGGAAATGGCCTTCACAATCCATTTGGCACAAAAGGCTGTGTGGTTGGAGAGAAGCACAGGTAGCCAAGCTGCAGAATCCACCAGGGATGAAGGGACATGCTCCTTATTAGGATATAATCATCTGTTTGATTATGGTATTGATCATTGTTGTGATTATATTATTTAATTTTACCCATTACCTTCCCTGTTTGCTCTATCACCACACAATAACAAGAGGGTCTTGTTATCATTAGTAATATTTCCTCCTCTTGAAAACAAATGGATTTCCCTTTTGGTCAGCAGCCTGTGGAACATTCAGAGAAGCAATAAATTGACCTCCAAGGTTTTTCCCAGTTAAACCAGTCTGTCCCACACACAGCAGATGTGTCCTCTGAGCACCGGGACAGCAGCAGCTGTGATGGGTTTTCCTGCAGAGACTCAAATACTCTCCAATTAAACTAGGAAGTTGCATCACAAAACCCACAGTGCAAAGCTTGGGTAAGTCCTTCTGACATCCCACCTCGTGGGGCTTTGCTGCTCCAGCAGGTTTTAAAATACCCCAATTATACCCAGGCTGTGCAGATTTATCTAACAGACAAAAGCAGCTTGGATTTTGCAAGCAGGAACATATTCAGGAAGATGCTGCTTTTAAACTAATGGGATTTATAGCTCTCCCAGGTCAAGGAAGAGCCAACTGCTGTGATGTAGAGACAGAAGAAGCCACATTAGCCAAGGCACTGCAGGGCTTTCCATATTCCAGCATTAGAATAAAAATAACGTGCTAGAAAATGCTGCTTTGCAGCAGATTGGACAGCATAGCGATTCCTGACAGTGCTGGATCAAAGCCGAATTCAATGGCATTAATTATGCAAACACCCATCTGATACATTTTGCTGGTTAAAGCAAAGGGAAATAATCAGACCAGTGTTGTTACAGTGTGAAGCAGCAAAACAGATTCTGTGCAAATGATTAAAGTCATTTGTGCAGTCAACCTGCACGGACACTCCTGCCAGATCTGTGAGTTCTTACACCAGTTTTCTCAAATGTGAGAAAACATGGTGCTCACACAAAACTCCATGTCAGACATGGTGACAGTCCTTAAGTGTTTGAGGGCGTTTTTTTAAATTTTCATAGTATATCTGATTGGTGAGTCTCAGTCACAGAGAAAAACTAGCCAGGCACAAAAGTGTATGTTGCTCTTGTCACATTTGAGAGACCAGAGCAAAAAAGAGCTATTTTCTTTAACAAGGCTCATTTAAAGTAGTAGCAAATGGCAAAATTCAGGTAGAAGGGACCAAACAAACATCTTCACATAGCAATTAAATTTGTATAAAGCCAGTTCTTTAAAACAACCCAGGAGCACACCTGGCTGAATGCACACACACTCAGCCTTCCTCTGCAAACCTTCAGGGCAGTGGTGGAGTCGCCAGCCCCAGAAGTGTTCAAAAAAATGTGTGGATGTGCCACCTGGGGACGTGTTTTAGTGGTGAACACGGCAGTGCTGGGGTAACTGTTGGACTCTGATCTTAGAGGGCTTCTCCAGCCTAAAGGATTCCATGATTCTAAATGCTTGAAGTCACCAGCCCTAGACAGTGAATGTGTTCAAGGGTGATGGAATTTCTGCTCATCTCCTGTCCCAAAGTACAAGCAAAACCACGGTACCGGGATGGCGGGGGAAGAATGAATAAAAAAGCTCAGTCTTTAGCTAAATCACATTGGAGAAAGGGAGAACCTATAAGGGAAAATCACCAAGTCCCTGGGAAGAGAAAAAGGCAGGCATGGCTCCAAAGGGTACAACTCTCACTCAACGTCACCCAGGTTTCTACCTCAAGCACTTTCCACACCCCACACCCCCCACCCCAGTATTTTGGATTCACTGTGAAGCTCACATTTGGAGCCCTGTCCACTTCCCTAAGTGCTGTCCAAGACCACCTTTGTTTGTCATGTTTTAATTGCATTGTCAGATAACAATTACAGCTCTCTCACAACTCTCTTCTCTCTGGGCCATTCCATCTCAGATTCAGCTTTCTTACAAGAGCCTCTAAAACCCACAAAATATTTCCAGCCAGTTCCCCAGCCTGGGATCCCTCACAAATATCTCCAGCTGTTCCCTTGTTTAGGGGTTTTGTTTAAAAAGCATTACTCAGATCTCTCATTTTTCTTAAGAGCACAACGCCGAGGTTTCTATTACCAGGATTCACAGTTATCCTCCTTTGCCCGAGGCAGCCAAATGCTGTAATACCACCAAGAGATTCTCAACCAGCCTCTGCCAGAAGCCAGCTGCCTCCTGGCTGCCCTATTTTGTGACACCTATGGAGAAAACATTGTTTAAAACCTCTGGTTTTGTTCCTGGTGTACCCAGATTTCTTTCTTATGCAAGCTTTTTACCCATCTATTCTTCTCCTCATGTACATGGTCATTTAATCCCAGTTACACACAGTGCCAGCAACCACAGAGAGCCAAGGAGATGCAAAAATCATGGAACAGTTTGGATTGAAAGAGATCTTAAAGATCATCTTCTTCTACCCCCTGCCATGGGCAGGGACACTTTTCACTAGCCCAGGTTGCTCCAAGCCCCATCCAACCTGGCCTTGGACACTTCCAGGGATGGGGCAGCCACAGCTTCTCTGGGCACCCTGTGCCAGGGCCTGCCCACCCTCGCAAGGAAGAGTTTCTTCCCAATATCTAACCTAAATTTACCCTTCTTCAGCTAAAGGTTGTTTCTCCTTGTCCTGTCTCTCCAGGCTGTTGTCCAAAGTTCGCATCCAACTCTCTTGGAGCTCCTTTAGGCACTTGAAGGTGCTCTAAGGTATCCCTGGATTCTTCTCTTCTCCAGGCTCAACAGCCCCAACCTTCTCAGTCTGTCAGCAGACTTTTCTGTGCCCATACTTTTTACCTTTAATAATTTTAGTGATTACATGACGATAATGAACCCAGGAGGCTGCTTATTTTAGAGAGTCACCCAAAGCTTCAGAGGTTTGATTTCACCCAGAAGTCCAGCTCTCTTCCTTCCAAAGTCATAACAAAACCTGCCTTCACCATGAGTTGTCTGCACCAGCCTTTAACATCTGGAATAGTAAGTGGGACCTGAGTTTTTAACATCTGTACATTTATGTCTAAATATTACTAAAATAAATGTTTTCACAAAAATAATGATATATACTTATGGCAAGTTGAAATACTATAAACATTTAACAACTATTGACTTCAACCTTGATCCAAACAGGCTATGAAACTGTTATTTCTATATTGCAACATTTGACCATCAATCCTACTTAGTTATAAGGGAACACGTTTTAAAAATGGCAAGAAACAATCCTGTCAATATACTTGCAGCAATTAACGAGCTCTCCAGAGCTCTGCTGTCCTGGAAGAAGGTCTCTTGCTGAAGAGCATCCTTGGCAGAACCAAGGGATTTTGTTTTGCACAGCAGAAGGCAGCAAAGCTGAGGGGTGTGCACAGCACAGCCAGGAGCAGGTTTAGGCAGCAGAGACTGCCCCACCCTCCTCTCCACCCCAAAATGTTTAGCTCTGCCACTTCTGTAAGAGAAACATGGTCTAAACGCTGCAAAAATATATGCCAGCAGTTATTTTCTGCTTTCATTTCTTTTATTGATCCTGAAGTAAGTCTAAATTTTGATTGAGACAAGCTAATCATCATTTGTAGCTCCATGAAAGCCCCTCCTTCCCCATCTAGGACAGCTTGCTGGTGAATCCTGTGAAATCTGGGCTTCCCACCATATAGAGGCAGAGTGCCCTCACCGCGCTGGGGCTCTCAGCTCTCTGCCCATAAGGACCATCTGCTTTGCAACCAAGGAAGAGACACAGATGGAGCACGAGCTACCTCCAAATGAGCAAAAGGATTTCTATTTTAGCCCCTTCTCTGGTGCTAACCCACAGGTTTGTTCTCTGCTCTTCATTTTCCTGTATTTAAGTAGGAATGTATGGCCATAGTCCTATTATTCTGCTCAAATCCAAATACCTGATGCCACTTTATTCCTTACATCCCAAAGCAATACCATACAGAACCCAGTTATCCCCATCTCCCTATTCTCCACCACACAAAAAACCACACAGGGCACATCATCTTCTCTTTATGCCTTCCACACTGAACATGCAGAATTGCTCAGCTCTGAAAATTCATTTTTTTCCTTCAGTTTTAATGTTGCTTTATGGACCCTTTGCTCACTGTGAAACAACCTGCTGTCGAGCATTACCTCTTTTTATCCTCTGCTTCTGTAATTAACAAAACTTTGTGGCCAAAGCCCTGGTTTTATACAAAGCACCTGCATTTCCTCTCATTGGAAGCAGCAGCTTCCCAGCTGGAATGCAAGCACCTGCCTCTTGAAGCTCAGTAATCCCACTAATTGGCTCCTCCTCTCTATTTTGCCTCTGAATATGCGTTCTGGAGGGTGAAAAGAAGTGCTGCCACCTGCTACCACTTTTTGGTTTTTTTCATCATTCCCAGTGGATTACTTCTACATATTTATCCAGGACAGAGAAGCTGTTTCCCCTCCAGGTTTATTCTCCACAAGTGTTATGTAATGGGTTTCCACCCTTGTAGGAGGGACACGTGTGGGTCCCAGGGCTGCTTCCTGAGCTGACCTGCAGCTGGCTGGCACATTTGGGATTTGCAAAGCCTTTAATTATCCCCCTTTCATTGTATCAGTCCAATGCTGCCTCAGAGCACGTAATATATTATTTTAGTAAGCTGCCACAAAAGATCTCTTGGAAATATAGTTTAATTCATGAGCTCAAATAGGTGCATGCTATTTATATTATAGCTTACAGCTTTCATAATGTTGGAGTAGTCCCCAGAATTTAGGAACTGCTCTTTCATTGGCTTTCCATGAATGTTTGTCACCAGGAGCATTTGTGTTACTGATGATGCAAACAAAACAAAAGGCATAAGCATATTCTTCAGAAATTTCAAATGCCTCATGAAAGCTTTTAAATGAAAAGGTGCAGACTCATGAGTTGTGTTGATGGGACAAGAAGGACAGGGAATAGAAAATAAATCTCAACCACAGAACATTTAGTTTTAAACAAGATTTCTAAAGGACTTGGTGGCTCTTCATCATGCTAAGGTCATTCGTTATGTTATCAAAGCGACGTACACAGTTTTCAACCCAGTTTTTTAATAATAAATGCAAGTGGCAAGAAAGCTATTGATAATTCTGGCACCAAAACACTAATTGATGTTGCCTGCAGGCACTGTCAGCCCTCACTACTTCAGGCAATCATTTTCGGTTGAATTTAGATAGTCTCCCTTATTTCTAGACAGAACACAGAGAACATTTTAGCTATAGAAGTGAGTTTCAAGGCAAAACATGGAACTTGTTAAGAGTCATTAGCATAATTTTGAAGGATTCTTGGGTTTCTGCCTGTTCAGTTTTGCATTATTTGGGCCTCAGCCATCAGCAAACTGCTTAACAAGGTGTTTACCAACATCCTCCTCGGTGGGTTCTGCACTGGCTGGTGTGACCTGAGCAGGGTGAGGAATGTAGCAAGAGACATTACACCATCAAAGGGCAAGGAAAGACACTTTCCTAAATACAAAGGGACTGAGGCATGAAAAAAACCTCAGTTATGCTCGAGAGAGACATTTCTCTCTGTCAGTGGCTCAGTCTCCTGAAGTTTCCCCAAAAATGTGGTTTGGCACTCACAGACCCCTACCACTTCTCAACTCCTGCATATCTTTTCTAAATCTTTATTTCCCTCCCTGCCTCCGGGAGAATACCAAATGCCTTCCAATACAGCACCTCTTGCTACTAAAAGCCATCAGGAAGCCATCCCTTCATGAATAGTTACGAACATCACATCTGTGAATCTGCTGTAGATGCAAACCTTACTTCTTTAAAGAAATCCATTTTAAAAGCCATCAGAATTTGCCAAAATCCGTTTCTCCTCTAGAATGGGCTCCCTAATAAACTCCAGCCACTAAAGACTCCAGGCTAGTATGTCATCTCTTTTCCATGTCCTTAATCTAACTTCAGCTCTCATACACGGAGCGGGAGTGAGTTATTTTGATTAACAATGATTGCCTCTTTGTCAGCTCAGTAAATCAACTAAAATAAGAAACTCATACCTTGAACAATTTAGAGGAGTTGCTGCCAAGTATTTTTATAAGGTCTTTATTCACTCTTCATTGTAGGCTCTACTCTCAAATGGGCCACAATAAAATCCCTTGGGCTCTCAACTCTCCTCCCTCCTGCTGCAAACGTTGCATTTTTTCGTGTTTTCTGTGGAGCTTATACATCCATACAGCTGTAGGCCTGGTTTATTTGCTTGTTAGTGCAGAGTCATCACTGATCATACACACAGTGTAAGCACAGCAGGAAGATTTGGGGTGACAATATCTCTGGGTTTGACAGGAAGGGCTATGTTAACAACTGTTGTAGGGTTGCCAAGCTGGGGAAAAGGACTTTAAAGTTGGCAGGGGAGGAGGACCTCAGTCCATCCCAGTTTGACAGGCAAGAGGGAATGGGTTCAAAGTGAGAGTGGGTTTGGATTAAATATAAGGAAGAAATTTTTGACTGTGAGGATGGTGAGGCCCTGGCACAGGTTGCCCAGAGAAGCTGTGGCTGCCCTATCCCTGGAAGTGTTCAGGGACAGGCTGGAAGGGGCTTAGAGCAACCTGATCTAGTGGAAGAGTAGGGACATTGGAACATGATGGTCTTTAAGGTCTCTTCCCACCTCAGTTCCCTTGTCAGGGCCTCATTCTTAGAGGGAAGAATTTATTCCTTAAATCTGATCTAAATGTTTCTCTTTTTCTAAATGTCCCTATTCAGTTCCCTGCCAGAAGCTGAAGTTGTCAAAGAGGGAGGGGTGGAATATGTCAATCTTAAATATTTTTTCCAACTTAAATGATTCCACAATTGTCTGTTGTACATGGCTAGCTCTGTGGCAGTGATGGTCTTGCAGCTTTACACGGGCATTAAGGTAAGCTCTCCTGCCACCATCTCAGGAACAAGTTAAAACAGAGACACCTTTGATGTCTGTGGTTCAAGAGATCTGACATGGCACGGGTCACTCCCCAGGACTGCACAGGCAGAGGATCAAACCACCAGTTTATGCTGATAAAAGAGTGGAAAAGCATCTTGTTGCTTTCTGGCCTCCTTGTATTTAAGCACAAGGATGGGGATCCCAGGATTTGCCATGGAAAAAGGAAGGCAAGGGGCAGAAGAGAAGAAGGGTCTCTTAGAGATGAGTTTGTGCCCCATCAGCTCAACCACCAAAGGAACAAGAGAAGAAAGTTTCCAGCAAAGCAACGACACTGAGACCAGGATCTGCACCTTAAATACAACTCATATAGAGCTGGGCATTCATTGCTATGGATTTCACGCTGTCTTTCAACAGGCAGACAGCAAAAAATGAAGCCCCTGTACTCTGAAAAAGCAATGCTAGACACATATAACTGTTTTCATGTAAAATCTTAGTGAATTGAGCCAATATAAGACAAGTATCAGCCACAGACATTAGTAAAGGACATCTTAGTGTTGTGTTCACTGTGCATTCTGCAGCCTAATTACACTGCCTCATTATTACTTACAAACTGAGTAGTGACAGATTAAGACAGTTTTCATTATTTTACTGTAGGTCTTTTGCAATGTAAGTCAAAAGGAAGTGGATAAAAAGAAAAATAAAAATTCTGAGATGAGTAGAGATTGTTGTGAACACAAAAATGAAAGATAAAGTATTTCAGAAAAAGAGGCATTCCTCTCACTATCATTATGCCAAAAATAATGGAGACTGACATAATTTAGAAGGGAAAGGGAAACAATCCAGGAATATTAATTGGGGCACACATCATGTAGTGGTTTTGAATTCCTCCATGCAGAAAGACAGAGAGGAAAAAAGCTGCTGTATTCTCACAGCCTTTGGCAGTCTGTGAGCAGAAAGAGAAGGTTGTGCGTGAAAAAGGAGCCAGAGCTCTCTTGGAATCAGCTGGAGCCCATTTTCAAAAGGGGCAGCACTCCAGCTTTTGGGGGATGTAGTGTGCATTTGTAGTTTTTTCTTTCTTTTTTTTCCTTTAAGTTGAAAAATGAGGATCTTTTGACTTCTCCCCGGCTACTTACCCCAGCTTCACAACTCAGCCACTTTACAAAATTATTTCCTTCTACCTGTTAACTTGAATGCTGGAATGTTATAAAATATATCACAGTCCTCAACTAAGTGTCTTTTTAAACCATTGCAGAAAAAAAAATATGGATGCTGGAAAGGTAATTCAAAAAGAAAGTCTTACTTTTCTAACTTTCAGACAGCAAAAATATTCTCTTTCCCTATAGCCATTTATATGGAGATTGCTCATGCATAAATAAGCATTAACCACTAATTCTCAGTGTGAAAAGTATTATTCCAAGAAGAAACAAGGAAGATGGCCAGCGGGCCTGAGTAAATCACAAGACACTTGTATGAGCTTATCATTAATTTTTGGATATTAGTAAACAGCTGCAAGAAATCCTGCTAACTGCTCACATGCCAACCAGCCTCCCTCAGCTCCTCCAAACCATCGTTTCCCAAACGCTGCTGGCCAGGAGGGAGAGCAAGAGCTGCAGTGATGCTAAAACAAGGGACTGCGTCAGCATGGTGTAGTTCAGCTCTCAGACTACATCATCCTTGTGGGTCCCTTCCAACTCCGAATATTCTGTGATATACAAATACTTCTTATTTTATTTTCCTTGATCACTTCATGGTCTTGCTTATAAAAGCACCTTTTGACAACTGGAAGATGTTGGACATGCTCTTAAGCCAAGAGGGATCATTTTTCAGATGGTTTGCACAGATCCCTTCTAAACGGGATATTTAAATGTTTATGATATAGCGGAGGGACTGAAAAGAATGAGACTCCTAAAACCCTCGGGCTGCTCTTCCCTGGGAAGTCGTTGTGCCGGAGTGGAGCGATCCAGCTCTTCTTCAACATCTCCCCCATGTGGCACCAATAATGTTCACAGCACACGGTTCACTCCCAACGAGCCGGAAGGGGCTGCCAGGGTTGCTCATAAGTGGGGAACATTTTTCGGTAAATTCACCCCTTACTGGGCATCAACTTTCTCATGGTTTAAATTCATATGGTCCTTTCTCCTGGCTCCATCCCACGTGTCATTCCAAGGTTCTGTGCTTTCCCCTTCCATAGAAATAATGTTGATATCTTTGAAAGATCAAGTAATTTCTTTATATGAGCTCTTTATTTACTTGGGATACATATTCAGAGCCTCCACATTTTGGAGTGTGAGTGCCGTGTGCTTGAAATCTAATATAAGTATGAGCTGGGTGACTGAGCAGCCAATTACTGGATTTTCCATAAAAGCCAGGCTCCACAAGCTGGAGTGGAGGTTAAATACAAAAAGCAGATCAAAAATTATCAGCATTTCAACAAAATAGTTAATTAAATTCATATATCAAAAGAAAAAAAATCATGGTTTCTTTATAATGAGAGTTTTCCTGTAACAGTTTACTCGCAAAAAGAGGGGCTAATTGCATTTATGTTAATATTAAACCAGCATACTTTTGCTTTTAGCTTAATCACTAAGCAACCAAGTTGCCAGAAGAATGCAGGTTATCCAGCAATTATCACACAAACAAGTCTGGGACTGAATTCTGACATTGCACCATTAAAATCCATGGAGATTTTCCCCAAGAGTCCCATGACAAGAATGCTAAGGATATAAAACTGACACATGATTATGTGTTAATTGGTACCAATCCCATTCATGGTTCCAGTCCCACTCAAAGCCTTTTAATTCATGGAAGAGTTGCGCAGGAATGATAGGACCAATTATTGCTAAGAGGTACCAAGGTGCATTACTTGATATTTATTATTAACAGCATCTTTTAAAGCAATTTTCATCCTAAGGATCTCAAAGCTTTTACACATTAATGAATTAAGAGCCTCACACGATCACTGTGAAGTAGGCAAATATTATTCCCAACTCACAGATGAAGGAGGAAGATGGGAATTAAACTACATACTTAAATTTACACAACAGATAAAAGACACCTTTTCCCAACAGGAAGAGCAGATCTGAAGTGGTGATAGGGTCTTGCAACCAGTGACTCCATCTCCTTGCTGGGAAAAATTTGAGTCCAGAGAAAATCTACAGCTTGCCAAAGCTCTGTGCAAATGGAATAGAATGGAATGTATTTAACACAGATGCTTCCCTAGGAAGGGGCTTAGCCCACAGCCTAGAAGGAGTTAAAGTATAAAGGATTACCACATCTGGACAAGATCTGTTGCCACAGTTAACTCACATGGCTGTTTGGAATATTTCTGCAGGAATAGCAGCCCAGAATTCTCTTTCAAAAACCAGCTCTTCCATTTGAATTTGTTTTCCAAAACATGATAGCTTTTGCTTACAAAATTGGCTCCCTGCCCAGCATCCAAGGCAGAATCCAGAGAAACAGCTTCATTTTTATCAAGCAAGTGCTTAAAGCAACTGTTGATATACAGGGAAAGAACACAAACACTCGCTCTGTCTCACAAAAGCCATTAGATATTTACTGGTCTTTCTGGACAAAAATACAAATGTAAAGGTTGACTGGCTCCCACCTCCCGCTGGGCCCAGTTTTGGTGACCCCTGAGCTCAAAGGTTGGAGGGAAAGTATGTAGCTTGCTCAGGACAAGGATTTCCTTTGTGGTGAAGCTCTCAGGCTTCCCAGGGGCTCGATACAGCAGCACAGCCCTGCTGCAGGTCCCTTTGGGGCTTAGTGGGGTGTTTGAGCTTGTTTGTTAACTGGTAATGGAGCAAGAGACTCTCCAGGCAGAAGAAAACACATTGAGGGAATAAAACACATTTTCCTAAGTCTTCACATCTCGTGCTTCCTGAGTGAGGCTAACTGGGATTTTCCGTCTCATTTGTTGGCTGCACAACCGGGGTTTTCTTCTCTTATTAAGTGAAAAATCTGCATTGCTGATAAACAGCTGCGATAGCAGATAGACTGGTCTCCCCTAATTGAATCTTGTACATTTATGAAGATACTTATCGTTTCTCTCTCATGAACTCTAATTAAAGCCTGCAGTGCTTTTACACACACACACACACACACACACACACCCTATGCATGGATATATACCATGTTATAAGTGAGAAAAAATTGTCATCTCAACAGGACTCTGAAAATGAAATGTTCAGTCCTGGGCCACATGCGCAGAGGGACAAGGGCATTTTGTGAAGGAATCAGAAAAACTGGAATTTTGAAATTGTCTGGGTATGAGCTCAATTTGCAATATCCACTATCTGCACTTGAAGTCAATTAAACACTTCATGGAAGGAAGTATATGGACTGAACTCCCTGAAATCTTGGTTTTTGAGGGCAAGCATCCAGCAAAATTGCATATGTCCTTCATATAAGAGAGAATATTCCCTGTCTAAGGCTGCTGCTGATGCCTGGATGCACCTTTTCTGTTCATTAGACTAATTCCTTGGGCAAACAGCAGGATTAGAGCTGATCAACATGACTCAGTGCTTGGATGCTATGTACACCTTCTGCTCCAAGCCAGTCCAGTCTCTCTCTATAGCAATTAAGAACAGAAAGTTGACTAAAACCAAACAAAAAGTAATTTCGGCAAAGCTGGGGGGCAAATTAAAGTTTGAAGGTCTAATGGATTCACGTCACAAGTGTCTCAGAAGCAATAAATCCTGCTTAGGGAAATGTCTGAGAAAAAAAACACTGCTAGGCTATAAAATTCCACCTCTGACGATTATAAAACAACAGGCACAGAGCAAACATCCTTTCCGAGCGTAATAGGACTGTCAGGAATGATTGACAACAGTGACAATGTATCACAGGCTGCTGTGACCCTGCAAGAGCGTCCTGTACGGGGCTGTCTGGCGGGAGTGGAATTGCTTATTCACTCCTGTACCACGTGGAGGATGGAATATGTCATAGAGAATAAATGCATCTTTTCTTTCCATCTGCTTTATCTCAGCACACGTTTTAGTTCATACAACCCGTTCCTGTTTCCCCTCAGATCTCTCCCCCCTTTCAGGTGTGATATGGAGATGATGACTCACTAAGTGCTGCTTAGGGAAAGGTGGTGCCCAATGTCAGGAACCTGCTGCAAACCTGAAGCAAATACCAGAAATGAGCAATGCAAAGCCTCAGCCCTCACCTGGAGGGAGGGTGGGTAATGATCCTTTTCATCAGCAATCCCTGCACCCAGGTGTATTCGTGATGAAGAAATCCTATCCAGGCTGTGGAACAGATGGAGACCACCGGGGTCAAGAGATCCTGCAGGTTGTAATGACTTTCATTAAATCACTGTCTTCCCTGGGCAGAATCTGAGCTGACAGCCTGTTGCTGAGAGGCTCCACACAGCTTGTTACCTACCCCTGCATACAGTTTAATGCCACTGATGGGTCTGACATATCAGCAGCCTCTCCACACCACAACCCCCAGCACCACCACCTCACCTCATCTGCCATCAAGGACAGTTCTCTAAGGAAGGAGGAGAGGAGTGCATTACATGCAAGGAAATGCCCAATTCTCCACTGAGAGGACCCAATGGTATATGGGAGACAAGATGATTATTTCCCCCCATTCAACAGTTCTTTCACTATGCTGTGTTTACTCATGAGTGACCTCCAGTATGGCAAATTTGCCCTATAAAGCCACAGTCACTACTGCTACCACAATTGCTTGCACACCACTACCACAAAACTGAGATATGAAAATGAGTGAAAAGTAGAGTAAATTGAAAAAACAGATTGGGGAATGGAAGTTATTCCAAGAAGCCAAGGAAGAAAAATACAGTCTAATTAATGGACTGGGCTGATGTACAGGAGCACAGAGTCCACATTCTGACCATCAGAAAATATAGTTGTGAAACCTTGGGCAAACTCCTCAGTGCCTTTGTGCTATGGTTCCTGTTCTCCATGCTGATGAGTGTCCTTGTCATTTTGTCTTCCCACCTTGCTGAGAATTCAGGGACCTGCCCTTGCAAAGGCAGATGCACATGGTCCCAGCAATGCCTCCTCTGAAAACCCTCACAGCATTCTCCAAAGTGGAAAACCGTGTTGATTGATTTCTTGATTCATCTTAAGCCAAAGAAATTACTCAAAATCAAAGTTAGATCTGTGGTGGATCCAAAACCTTTACTTCAGCCACATCTCCTGGTGTGTGTCCAGGCAGAGTTCCAAATATGTGTACAATTTCTCTTGATGTCAGAAGGGTAGCAGGCACAAGGCATCATCCCAATACCATCCCTGCCTCTGCAAAGCAGATTAATAGTGGTAGAGAAGTGAGAAATCCCCATTAACTGTCCCCTCTAACCAGTCACTCCTGCTGCCTTAGCAGTGTAACGGATTTCTACCCAAAGTTTCAAGTTGGATGTTCTTTCCTCATATTATCTCCCAGTTACAATCAGGTCCATGCCAAGAGAAAGGATGGACTGGGGGCCACACCGGATTTCAGCTTATCTTTATACAGAGCCTCACACAATCAATACTGTTCAGAGCTGCAGGGCTCCATCCTTCCATAAAACCACTAGCTGGGAAGCAAAGAGAGCAGGGAAGGGAAGAAAAATAATTGCAGTGGTGATGTTTTTCCCTCCTGTGTGATTAGAGCCATAGGGCACTCTGCAGTCAGGGTTAGCACAGATTTATATGCACACGCTGTCAGGGATATTCCTGTTGATATTCCTTCCACCCTCATGTTTCTTTCATTCCTAAGAGGTGTTTCTTTCATTCCTAAGAGGATTTCTTTTATTGTTTTGTTGGTTTTTCGGTTTTTTTTAACTGGATGTTATCAGCTGTTTAGTTCCATCCTTTTACTCACCACTACCACTTCCCACCTTGTCATTCTTCCAGCCTGAAAACCCCAGGCAAGAAAACATCCTGTTCTTTCTGGGAAGGGTTCCAGGTGCCTCATGAGGATGCAGGAGCACTTGGCATTTCCCCATTGTTATTAGAGACTGATCAGGAAATGCTACCACAAGCACCAATTAATATGCATTCAGGACAGCTTATAAGTAGGAAAGCAATTCTCAGGTGTTAAAAAAAGAATTCCTGCACAAGGAGATTATCAACAGGTGCCTTTTTGCCCCATATTTATTTTAATCTGCCTGCAAGCATCTGCCTTCTCTCATGTCTGACTATTCCAAATCCCTGGAAGTGTTCAAGGCCAGGTTGGACAGGGCTTGGAGTAACCTGGTCGAGTGGAAAGGGTCCCTGGCCATGGCAGGGGGGTGGAATGAGATGAGTTTTAAGGTCCCTTCCAACTCAGAACATCCCATGATTTTATGATTCTATTTCCACCTGCAGCATTGTCTGTGATAACAAATCAAAATGCACAATATAACTCTACATGTTGTCCATTGGTTTGGGGTAAATGGAGCATAATTGGCTAAAGATGTACCAAAATGAGACCAACACCACCATCACAAAAATTAAATTCTGAGCACAGCTGTAATGGTTTGCTCCCTGTGCACTCCACAGCCTCCAAAGCCTGGATAGGCTCCCTGTTCAAAAATGCCCAACATTAAAACACGTCTCACTTACAGCAGCGATTCCCCGCCACTTCCCACATGCACCAAGATCCCTGTTAGCCAAAGTAATTAGGACCAGAGGTTTTGAAAGTGAGAGAAGCAGATAAGAAAAGATAACCACCAGACTCTAACATGGGAGAATGTGGGAATAAAACAGGCAATCCCCAGTTCTGGAGAGCTCAGAAAAACTCGGGACAGCCTCAGGCCACCTTTGCCTGATTTTAGGACTTGCCAGAGAAGGGAGAGGAGACCACCCTGTCTCCAAAACAACCCTCTCATACATTTTCCATCCAGGCTTTGCAAATAAAGACCAAAAGGGAATATAAAAAGATAAATGTAATGAATATTTCAAAGGGTGTTTTTTGCAGGCTGAAGGAAACACTGCAACGCAGCAAAGCTACAGCGAGAGATATTTTGTGTTGAAGTAGCAAAGGCACAATGAAACATCTGCATATCCTTTCATGACTTTTAACTGGCGTTTTAGAGCTTGGCTAAACCAACAGCTCAGTTGTGTGTCTGGCACTGCTAAAACTGGCATGCAGTACAGATGCTTAGTGGTAAAATTATTTTCTTTTGCTAGTGCTGATGGTGGATTCCCATCAATGGGGTTATTGCTGTATTTCCATCAATGGGTACATTGCTGCATTTTCTCCTGAAATTAAGAGGGATTTTCATCCCTAAATCAAGAGCGATTTTCATCCCTAAATCTGATACTCAGGTCTAGCACAAGCTGCACCCTCTGTGCACTGAGATGTCCTTCCCACAGCTGCAGATTTCAGGACCCAAAGTCAGTTTTAAGGAAGTGTCAGAGACTAATGTTCTCCACTGCTAAAAGCACACATAAAGATGACATAGTCCTCTATATCTGTGCAATGTGCCCTCCTCATATCCTAACAGATGGGAGTTTATTGATTCCCTACCTGTGCATCCATCAGAAGGTGCCTCATCAGCATCATAGCACTTTTCAGAGATTCCTTCTCACTGGGCAAGAAGGCATCTTCATCCTCATCCAGTGTTTTTGACTTGTTGACAATAAAATGGGAGATCTGGTCATTCAAGGAATGCAGCGATTCAACAGCTGTGGAGACAGAGAGGAAAAGCAAAATAGAAATGAAACCATGCTGGAGGGAGCTGACATAATTTTCTCAGTTTGAGATGAGAGCCATCTGCATTTGGAAAGTGTAGCTGGAAATTGGTTCCCACTCCCTCCCTGTACCTCACTACTTAGAGGACCAGCAAAGGCACTGTAAAGACTAGTGGCTGAGGCCCTGAGAAACCTGTCTAGTGGAAAATGTCCCTGCTCATGTCAGGAGGGGTAGGAATGAGATGGTCCTTAATGTCCCATTCTAGGATTCTGTGATGATGTTTCTAAGATCAAGTAACAGGTCATGGCTAGAATAAAAGAAGAATTCTTAAAAGTCAGTCTCCTGACTCTCAGCCCAGAGACCTGCTCCTTCTGATGTGCGGGGACCCAGAACTTCAGACAAGATGAAGGGTAGAAGCTGGACAAATTGGCTTTTTATTAACTAGGGCAGGAGTGAGCAAGACCAACAACTAAAATATTGCTCATTTTCTTCCTTCATGATTATCCATATTTGAATCACTGTTAATCTTTTAAATTCTCCTTCATGTAGTCAAACCCCAGGTGTTATACGTGGGATTCTGCTCCCAGTCATGCACACCAGAAATCACCGCATCCATGGCTCATAGAAATCCCCCAGCAATATCACACACTTCATGAAGCTGCAATTTGGTGTGAAACAATGCCCAAATTTATTTCTGCCCAATGAAAAGCTTTGGATTTCTACAGATCTGAAAAATCTGGACTGCAATTTTCTTTTCAACCATCACATGTTTGGAGGTTCCATTTTTACTGTCAGTTCATTAAATAAATGAGGCTCAAATAATTCTGGGTCATATTTTCTTTCTCCTGGTGGCTCAGGCAGTGTAACCCTTTGCTAATTTTGTGGCTCAGAGTAACACATCACTGTCACACACTGAACATCCTGCAAATCCTGGCTTGCTCAGGATGTTTATGAATAAGGCAATGTGTTATTTGGGACTCTCTGACAAACTGATTTTGAGAACACAAGACAATTGCAATACACTCGACCTAGTTCTGTCTAAAAAAGATCTTACCACAAAATTTGAAGGAGTAAACATTAGGCAGAAACCGCTCGTTGAGGAGCAAATCTTCCCCAGACAGAAAGACCATTACAAATCACAGGTATGTCTCCAAAATGCAGGAGGGAAAGAGCAAAATCCTCCTTACTTGGAGGGCTTATCTTTTATTTAAAATAATAAAATAAAATCTGTGCCTTGCAATGTCTTGACAAGGGTCTAGGGGCGGGACTGGGAGGATTCCTCACACTCATGGTGTTCATTATCTCCTCACTAATAAAAAAGGTGTTTGAAACTCACCATGATAGGTGGGTCCATTTTAAACCACACCATAAATAATAGAATCATACAATGAATCATGGAATGGTTTGGGTTGGAAGAGACCTTTAAGCTCATCACATTCCATCCCCTGCTATGGCCAGGACACCTTCCACTAGACCAGGTTGCTCTAAGCCCCGTCCAACCTGGCTTTGGACACTTCCAGGGATAAGACAGCCACAGCTTCTCCAGGCAACCTGTGCCAGGGCCAATCTTGATGGCATAATAATTTTACTGATGCGTGGGACTTGTGTACATCACATGGTGTTGTACATCATGAGCCAGGCCAGTCTCATGCCTGTGAGCCAAACGTGTCCTGCTCGTGGGTCACTGCACATTAAGTCAGTGGTGTCCCAGAGTGATGCTCTGCGGAGGACATGGGGTTTGGGGAGCAGTGTAGGTGTGATGGAAACCACACGTAGCTGAGCTTCTCCAAGTCACCATTAAAAAATCATTTTGTAATCATATGCACTCACACCAACCAACACTCCTGAGCTCCAGGACGTTGCAGGGTTTCCATAGAGGAGAACAACAGGCACCTGGCGGCACGCAGACAGCAGTGGGTTTGATTTTCTTATCACTCCTGGACTGAACCACCATCTCTCTCAGACATGTCAGCCCTGAAAGCCACCTTACCAGGACTAGTGCACAAGTATTGATTCATCTCATCCTTTCTGACCGCTGAAGAATTGAGGACAGATCATTCTCTTTATACTCTGAAATTTTGGCTGGAGCCCTAAGCCCACATCTGCTTCCAGTAATACAAATGTATAGCAGAGTTCTTCTCAAGCTTATGGCTACCTTCCAGATTACACTGACTGGTACACGGAGCCCTTCTCCCAGGCTTTCTGATTTTAAAGTAATTCAAAACAAACTAAATTACATTATCCTAAGTTATTCCAACCTCCTTATCTGAAGCAAGCGCTCTACATTTTCTGATATTTCCTTCCTTACTCTTTGGAGTTCCTCTTACTCTTTGCTCTGTTGGAGCAGTATGTGGCACAAGAAGCACAGGGGGGCAAAGATGCTTCTCTCATTTATAATTCTCCAGGCTTAGAGGGAAGCCAGAGAAATCAGGAGGAAAATTTCCCAGTTAAGAATGAGAGAAAAGCAGATTAGTATTGACTTGAGCTGATTTTTATAGGGATCTGCCACAGTGCTGCATTTAAACTCTACTTAGCAAAACAAATCTTTTCTCATGAATACAATGGAAACTGTACAGGAAAATAAAATCCTCTGAGTCTCCCTCATGAAAGTAAAAGAAGCATTTCCAAACCTCCAGCCTACATGCAAAATGAAAACAAAGGAAGCCAAAAAGACCAAACCATTCCTGACACTGGTTTCGGGAAGTCCTGTGTCAGTCTGCAAAACTGCTTCCAAAGGGTGCTTCTCAGAAGCAGAAAAAATTTGATTTCTCATTTAAACCAAGAGAACATCCTGCCTTTTGCCCATGAAAAATCTGAGGGAGAAGGGTAATGAGGCAAACCCTGCATCCCTCATGATGTTACAGCTCAAACATTTCTGCTGAGCAGCACTTCCACTAACTCAGGCAAATAAGATTCTTTTTACTCAAAAAAACCAATGTACCTCAGATATAAACACAGATACATTCAGTGGAGATTAAAAGGTACTTCTTGACCCCCTGAAGAGAAAATAAAGAAGAAAAAAATGAAGATGACACTTTTCCCTCATTGTATCATTCCTCTCAGCTCCAGTAACGCTGCAAGCGAGACAGCCAGCTACATAGAAGTTACTGTCAGCATCCAGGTTTTTCCTATTCCAATTTCACCATTTCCTCACTGGGAGGACCAATTTCAAGAGGTGAAGGAACCGTAACAATCCTCTGTTAGTGCTTTGACGTCACCTATAAGGAGAGAGCAAATAATCTCTCTGGGAGGCGGCAGCTCTCCCTGTTGCTCTCAGAGATGATGTGCTGTGCTGGGGTGGTCAAGTGAGGACCATTTGCCACCCTCAGGAGCAAGAATGGGTCAACAAAGTTGGTTTTTTGCAGGGCAGAATCACTGGAGCCTGAAGGATGTGCAGGGCAGAAAGGAAATTGCTTTCTGTCCAGAGAGAGGGAAAAATTATACTTGCACCAAAAACTCATTCAAGGAATAGGCTGAAGCAATAAAGTTGTTCCAGGAGACCCCATTTTATACACTCCAGCTCCTGCCCAGATGAGCACAAAATAAAATAAAGCATAGATAATATATCCTGAGATCTACTGACAAAAGTCAGCAGAGTCTAAAATTACGTCTCGCCAGCAGGAGTGATTAAATGAAAGAGGACGGACACAATCATAACTTAACCAAAGGAGGCTGTGCAAGGATTCCTGGGCTCATATCCTGATGGCTGCATAGAAATAGAGAAGACGTTCAAGTTGGACTTTTCTGTGAGCAGAGATCTGCTTCCAGGGAGGGCAAAGTCAAAAAGCTGCACTGTGGGCACAGATCCTTTGAAAATCCATCCCCAACAGAACCGTGTTCAGAGCTCTGGGCTGCCAGGAAACCTCACCGGCTAACGAGGCTCTCGGAATGCCTGCAGAGATAACAATGTGTGTGGGTAAATGGTGCAATTCATTATCACTTAATGTTACCAAAGAGCTTCTCAAATAACATCTATTTGGAGTTGTTTTTGTAGTGAGGAAAAAGAAAGCCTTCAAAGTGCTTCAGGCCTTCCCCGGATGAGCTCTCCTCATGTTGTCTCCACTGTCACACGAGAGACAGCCCTGGGGTTTGGTAACACACAGGGCTCCCGAAGCACCTGAATGTCTTTCAGCACCATCCATGTTATAGAAGCATGTAATGATTTGGATTGGAAGAGATGTTAAAGATCATCATCGCATTCCAAACACCTGCCATGGGCAGGGACACCTTCCACTAGCCCAGGTTGCTCCAAGCCCCATCCAACCTGGCCTTGGACGCTTCCAG
>JAWWEU010000055.1:2908219-2931517 GCA_035583155.1 Acropternis orthonyx | reverse complement strand
CCATGGGCAGGGACACCTTCCACTAGCCCAGGTTGCTCCAAGCCCCATCCAACCTGGCCTTGGACGCTTCCAGGGATTGGACAGCTTCCCTGGGCAACCTGTGCCAGAGCCTCCCCACCCTCACAGGGAAGAATTTCTTCCTCATATCCCCTCTATCCCTGCCCTTTGTCAGTGTGAAGCTTTTAACCCTTATCCTGTCACTCCATGCCCTTATCACAAGTACCTCCCTGGCCCCTTTAGGTGTCCCCAGAGCTTTCTCTTCTCCAGGCTGAACAACTGGACCCCATTTGGGTTGTTTGAGTTAAAAATCCCAGTTAGCACCTCTGTTGAAGCGCAGCTACAGCCAATTCGCTCAGATGATTGGCTAAATTCCTTAAATGCTTTTTTATAATAAAATTATAACCTTCTGTGCGACTTCAGTCCCATCAATAATGATCCCACTTGGAATGAGGATGAGGAGGGATGCTTCCCCTTCTGACACCAGACAACCCACAGATTTGGGGCATTAAAGACATGGACAGACTGACTACATGCAGATCAGCAACATGTGTTCTGCTTTCTCTAAATCATAGCCAGTTCTGAAGTACTCCCTCATCACCCCCGCAATAACTGCTCCTCTCTGCACAGGTTTGGGGATAAATTTGGAATGTTCATGTGAAAGCTCCAAATCCTGACTTTGGGACCAATATACAGCCAGCCCTGCAGGCTTGGAAATTCAAGGCAGTTTGGGGTTATAGCATGTAGACACATACAATGTGTGAAATTAAGAATTTTATGGAACTAAATTATAAATAAAGCCCAGTCTTATTTATATTATTGGGATTGGCTGACAAGTCTTCTGCTGGGTCCAAAAAAAAGAGGACATGCAAGACACGGAACAGTTTATTTTTGCCTGATTAATGATTCTGATTAGGAAGCCTTTCCCACTGTAGCATTTGCTAATTGCATTTGGACACATAAATTCATTTATTCACTTAGCAGTAGAAGAAATCTCCCTTAGTAATAGCCAAGCTCACAGAATCATAGAATCACTGAGGCTGGAAAGGACCTCCAAGATCATCAAGCCCAAACTTCAACCAAATATCACTGTATTCATTAAACCATATCACAAAGTGCCATGTCTACTAATTTTGTGAACACTTCCAGAGATGGTGACTCCACCATTTCCCTGGGGAGCCTTTTCCAATGCTGAACCACTCTTTCAGTGAATAAATTTCCCCTAATATGCAACCTGTTTCCATCTCTTGAGGGCTTTAACACCTCTCACTTCCAACCAGATGAGAAACTGAAAATGCTCATGGACATCAGGATCACAAGGCAGAAGCTCTGAGCAAACTGAGCCCATTTTTGTTTTCCCAGGCTGTCCTACAACTTTACAACTGGAAAATCCACCTTGAACCATATGCCCCATCCACATGCTTGTGCCAGTTGCTGTTAACACGACACAACCTTACACTCATCTGCAGAAACACTGGGAATATCTCGGTCTGAACCACTCCAAAATATTGTCCCCTGTTATTGCTAAGAAAAGACCTACAGCCTTTTCCTTCCTTTGTGGTCTTTAACTTGTTTCAAAGGAGGTATTCAATGAGCCTCCTCACAGAAATAATTTACCACACCATTAAAAGAAGAAAAAAACATGTAGTGTCTGCATTAAGGCCTCAATCACCTTTCAAGAAACTGTGTGAAGAGTCCATTACAGTATTTAGTAATGAGCTGGCCTCTCTGGGCTCTAAATGCTTTGTGTTTAAACTGGCAAAGAGCTGCCTTCAGAGCTTCCCCAAATGCAAAAGAAAGCCATCAGACCAATAAATGGTACCAGAGTTCCAGAGGAAAACATGCTCAGCAATAAAACTGGTAATTTTTTTAGCTTATTAGTTTCTCTTTACAAATCCAACCTTTTTGGAAATGAAAATGCCATCAAGAAGTGGAGATCTTTTTAATAATCAAAATGGGCAACATTTTAAAAATCAAACTTTTTCACTGACATCTCTTATGGTGCAGAAGCTTCTTTCAAAGTTCGATTTTAAACTGTTTCAACTAAAATGCCAATTTTATATTGTCCTTGAAAACATGGGTATGCTTTGAATCCAGCAAAAACAAAATAAATTCTTTAAGTTCTCTTTACACACTCCATCCATTTAAAAGCTCATATTTGAGCAGTAAAAGGATGGGAGTTCAGACCCATCTACAAGGATAGATGGTTATGTTCTCCCTGGAGAAACCACCTGCTGCTAAAAACTCCAGTTTATGTATCCAAGATATGCCTGAACTGAGTAGGGAAAGAAGAGCTGTTGTATTTGGGTGGATTTTTTTTAGTTGGTGTTTTTTTTTCCTTAACGAACCCTTTGGAAAGGACTTTTCTTCTTTGCCTCAGTTTCTCCAGCTCCAAATCACAGCAGCGAGATGAAGTTCACAAGAATTTGGGCAAAATTTTAAAAATGAAAAGGCTCAGTGCTTCCTCTCACTAAAATACTGTCAGGATCATTTAGAAAATAAAAAATGTTTGTTCTCTTTGGGTAAAATCTCACTAGAGCTACAAGAATATCATCAAACTGAAGAAGTGATCCCATCCCTGAAAACTTGCCTATTCACCCCAGCTGTACTAGTTGGACTAATAAATAATAAAATAAAAATAATAAAAAATATCACTCACCCTAAAACTCCAAATCAATATAAATTCCTCTGTTATGTTTATGATTATGATGGGGAGATGGATTTAGAGCAGAGAACAAGTTGGCTGCAATGGGGTCCTGCTTCTTTCAGCAGTGCTTTGAGCCAAAAGAGCCCGGGAATCCTCCAGCAAACTGAACTCCAACCTTCATGGCTGGGCTGTTGTTGTTTATAGAAATATTTGAGATGCTTTTTCCCCAGAGAGCTGCAAACTGCCAGGCCACGAACAATGTCAAACTTTGAGAAATACAGCAGGCACAACGCCAAACCAGTAAATCCAACTTCTGCAAGGCAAACGTCATTTAAATGTGCCAAGAACCAAAGAACCCTTTCCAAAGACGGACACGGTCCAGTGACACCCAGCTTTGCAGCTGCTGCCCTCTCCTTTCTGTTGAGTAATCATTTATTTGTTGCCTCTTTAGCTGATTGTGCAACTATTATACTCCACAAACAATAGCTACTTTATTTAGACGAAAAGGAAGAGAAAAACAGAAATTCCATGTGCCAACACAGCGACCCCCTGGGCCAGACAAGCAGCTGCTATGAGCTGGCTCCAGAGGAGTGATGCCCATCTGTGCTTGCCTTCAGGGTCTTGGATGGGCTACAGGAGGACTGATTGCTACTTTGTCTAAAACTGCCTGCAGGATCTTGGATGGGTCACCTTAATCCTTAACATTTCAACTTCCCATGTGTAAATACATGTTTTGTAACCTGTGGAAACATCATAAACCGCAAAGGCGAGATGCCACCAGTGGTGAGGGACTTGTTTGGCTTTTCACTGCTGTTCAACTATGAATTAGGAGTTGTTCTGGTCATGCTTTAAGACTTTTAACAAGCAGCTCTTGGTGCAAACAGGATGCTTTGTCTCCTTGGTGTCAAAGGTGGAAGAAAACTCTTCCTGAGGGGGACTGAACAAATCACAGGCTTTTCTGCGGTTTGAATGTACTGAAGTTGTTAGAAGACAACTGATCTTGGTTTGATTCCCACCAAATATCTGGATGAGACTGAAGCTTTATGTGTTGTTGTGAGTGTTGAGAGACCAATTAATATTGTCTTGCTAATCTGCTGGGGTTGCAATAATGAGAGAGGGTCACCAGAAATCCTGATAGGGGCTTAAAGAAACAAGATGTAAAAATCAAACAAACTGGGTTTGTTCACATCAGATCGAGGTCTTTGTTTTACCCTTAAGATGGTACTTCTTTTAACCAGAAACTGTAGAAACTTTAAAAAAAACCCAAACCAACAAAAAACACAAAAACAAAATGCCAAACAAGCAAACAATACAAAAACAAACAGAAAACCCGACTGAACAGATTTGTCACGTAAGAAAAATGTTAATGATTATGAGACTTGCAATAAAGTCGTGAAAACTGGCAACCTGCAAATCTCTCTCTGCGTGTGTCTATATTTGTTGTCTGTAGATAAAAGAGTGGATGTAGAGTATTGTTAAAGTAAGTATTTAAATTTCCTTGGGAGCTGTCTTCTTGAGCAGCTCTGCTGCTTAAAACCTTAGATGTGACACTAACAAAACACTGGGCTTAGCAATTCTATCTTAAAAAAACCCAACCCAAACTATATTGGCAGAGCATTAGGAAAAGCTGAAATTCAAACAGTGGAAACACAGGTTGATAAAGCTCAGCTGAGTACAACAGATCAGAGGGTCAAGTTTTATCAAGTACTCACACAAAACCAGCTGTCTCAGGGAGCCTGGGAGTGGATTTAGTTCCTGCAGCAGATAAAGGAGATGCTGAGAATCACACCAGGTGCTCCATCTGCATTGATGCTGCCAGAGGAGCCCCACGTGCTCAGCTCCTCATGGAAACTTGTTCTACTCCTGTGCTTCTCTCTCATCCCACCACCCACAGATCTACTATGGGCAGAAAAAGTATTAATTCCTTTTGAAGACTGAGAAATCCAGGCCTTTTTTTATTAATTTCAACCGTTCAATTCATGGGATAATGTCACCTATTGATGTACAATGCCCTGGATATTCTGGATTATTTGTCATTTCTGCAGTTTCATCATTTCTGCCCAATTTTGATTTGTACCATTAGAGCCAACATCCCCAACCTTATTTATGTGGAATAAAAATAGCTATCTAGAAAATAAACTTAAAATGAGACTATATTCAGCATTTAATAACCCTGCCACGATTATATCTTTGGAGCAAAATCTTCACATTGAAGGCACTTATTCAGTGTGTCATTTATTTTTATTGGCACAGAACTGAATAAACTCCTCCTAAAATAAAGAATTTTCAGACTAGCATTTAAACTTGCTATTTCTGTAAACTACATCTCTAAAATGTACACAAAAGAGTACCTTTGTAAAGAATATTATCCTGTGATCAATTCATCTGTATCTACAGCTTCAGACTTAACATTCCCTGTAAGTAAGAAAAAGAAATACAAGCAGCAGGTTTAGAAGTTGTGTCAGGGGAGGTTTAGATTAGACAACAGGAAAAATTTCTTCACTCAAAGGGTGGTCAGACATTGAAACACACTGCCCAGGGAATTGGTGGCACTTCTGGAAATATTCAGAAAACATATAGATGTGGCACTTGTGAAAGTGCCCACAGAGGAAATATATCAAACACTTCCGGGCTGCTTTTCTTTTCACTTTTCTATTCAGCTGTGTTGTTTACATTCTACCTGAGCATGATCGCTTTTCAAAATTATGACACTTCCAGCCAAAAAAAAGAAGAAGAACATGCAATAATAATTACAGAGTATTCAAATGTTTGTCTCAGTTGGAATTATTATTTTTTATTTATCAGGTTTTCCAGATGCTCCTGTTAAGGTGCTTTGAGCTCTGTTGCATCCAATAGGATGTGCAGTGGGGACGCAGCATGTCCTCACTCTTTTTCATGTAGTAAAGTCTCGTGTGACACTAACTCTATTTTTTTGGTGACGAGAGGGAAAGTAATTTGTCTCTAAATATCTCTCCCAGCAGAAGGCAATGTCTTCTTTGTTTTGACTTTCCCAGGATTTGTGATTTAGTTTGAACGTTGACTTCATGACCAGCCAATTTTCTACTTAAATTACTCACTCTACATTTGTAAACGTTACTGGTGGCATTTATTTCAGCAATTTGAAAGCAGTGAAAAACGCAAATATGCCTGTAGACAGGGATAACACATACGGCATTAACCTCCTTTCCTCACTTTCATCTGTAGCCTTTGCAGCAGGATTGTTTGGCAAAACAATGGAATTAAATTTTGATAAAGGACAAGAGGACTAACTGTCACCAATATGGGACTGAGGAAGCAGCACTTTGCAGGCAGCACTTAGAAGGACTGAGATTTCCCAACAGTCATGTTTCTGTGCCAATTCCAAGCGAGGAGCTCAGACTGCAGCCAGGTACATGGAGCCAGGAGATCACTGCAATACCCCAGCAAGGCAGGGGAGACCACAACAGCAGCAGAACAGGAAGGATTAAAATGCCTTCCTCTTCTCTGTGACATGGAATATCAGGTAAATAGAAAAGGTGTTGATTAAATGTTCAAACCCCCCTGAAGTGACTCAGAGACTTGTTTCATCTTCAAACACGCTCACAGCTCCTGATGCAACTGAGGCATTTTGGCATCTAAGTTAGTTCTGAGGATGGAGCTTAAATACTGCTGAAGGTGCAGGTCAAGGAAACCACAAACCCTGATTGTCCAGACCTTGATGGGTGGGAGATACCTTAAAATGAGAAACATGGACCTGTTGTCACATCACCCTGCTCTGACGATGCTGACAAACCGCTGGGGCAGACTGACACATCCTCTGGTCTCACTCCTTGGATGCTGAGCAGCTTTAGCTCCAACTGCCTCTCCCTTGGTGACAGTGAGAATGACTGAGAGTTTCTGAGAGTTTTTCATCTTCCTAAGGCTCCCAAACACATGTAAACAACAACATTAACATTAAAAGTTAATTCTGCCTGTTAATAACCGAGCCCATGGCTTTGGTCCCTGGCAGCTGCCCAAGGGAACAAAAATTCTCTTCAGTGCAAGCACGTTGATCAATGAAGGGAATGCATTTCATTTTGACACTTGATTGACAGAAATTGTCTCTGTTAATTATGGCTAAAGACAGAACCATGATAGAGCTCCATCAACCAATTTTGGGGTCATATTGAGGGTGTTTTTAGAAGCCAGAGAGGGTGAGTTCAGACCACATGGTGCAAGAGTTTTATTTACTCTATTTCTTATCAAGTTAGGGTGAGATCAGCACCAAATCTGCTGAATTTCAATATCAATGCAAAATATTTTGATGCATAAAGAAGAAACAACCCCCCGAATAGCTTCAGCTGCATAGAGGCCCCCTCTGCTCTCACTAGAATAACTTCAAGGTTTTCAATGGCAACATATCAGAACAGCGTGTCTCCTCTCTGAATTGCTTTTTCTCAATGTCTCACAATGATTTCAGGCTCAGAGAAGGCCAATCTGACATCGGTTGAGTCAGCAGTGCCTGACTGAATCACTGGTCTCCAGACACCCACGGGGCTGCTCTGCTAGTTTGAGGAAGGGAAGAGCACTGGTAAAAACCTTTTTAAGTAGAAACATCTTTCTTAGTAGAAATGTCATCTTCATCTCCAGCTTCCAGCATCTTCCTTCCACCCACATATCAGAAATAACAGAGAGCCAGAGGAACTATGTTGTTTGCTTGGTGTCAAACCCAGAGGAGGCACTGGACAAATCAATGAGGTCTCATCAAGCCTATAAATGACTCAGTGCAGAGCTCCTTGCTCTCCCAGACAAATCTCAGACCAATAGAGGGTGGTGGCTCCAGGAAACTCCACAACAGAGACCTCTGGTTTCATCCCTACAGATTTCTGCACCCCATTAAAAAGGAAATGACCCCAAACCTGTTTTCTGCAACCCCACTGAGGCAGAATTCCCTCACTTGAACATTGCTCTCTGCTTTTCAATCCAGGTTTGCCATGGCAACAGGAAAACTGCATGTTACTGGTGTAAAACAGATGGGATATGTTTTTAAAATGTGGGTCTGTCTCCAACCAGGTGACAATATCTCCCTCTAAGCTACAAGACATGCAGTACAAGATGAGAGATACACTCACTGCTGTGAAATGCCACAGCAACAGTGAGTTCCAGACAGTAAATACATAATTGTCTGCAGGCTCGTGCAAAAGGGCTTCATGACTTCAGAAACCAGGGGCTAAGGCGGGTATTAAAATCAGGGAAATTGGCTTCCCACATCATTTTGTGAAGGTCTGAGCCAGGCAAGCTGCTAGTGGAGCACCCTCTGCTATGGACAAGCCAAGGGGCTGAAACACAAATGTTTCCATCAGGGAGGAACTCACCAAACTGCAAAGGGACATTACAGAGCCAAGCCAGGGTTTCTTAGCAACAGCATCACATTCAGGGCCACTAACTCCAAATTCCTCCCCCACTAAATCCCCAGTTACGAAAACCTTCAGATGCTTATTGATAGCTGAAGTTAAAACGTGTTTTGTTCAGCCTGATAAAGGGAGAAATCAAAGGTAGCCAGTGAAAAGCAAAGACTATAAAGGACTGCATTTCAGGAAGGTTTCTGTAGATATCCCAGGGGTGCTGGACCTGCAACTGGCTTGTAATTAGGTTATAGAGAGCTGCAGTGGTGGGTTTTACAACAGCATCAGCTGGAACAACTGCTCATGCATTTCTGCAAGAGGATCTGTTTGGCCAAGAGGACAACCAAAAAACAGCTCATAAAAGAGACACAGAAAAAAAGGCAACACAGAGAGAAAGAATCAGAGGGCAAGCAGTGATTCACATAGCACAGCAGTTTGAGTTTCCCTTGCAAAGTGTTTCATATTTGTGGGGCTCAGTTGGCTCATTTCATTGGTGCTACTCCTGATTTACTGGTGGCACAGCAAGCCAAGCAACAGCAAGCCCAGATGAGGTGACCAGAAGGCTCCTCCTCTTCCCTTTTAGCCACTATTTGCAATATTTCTATTGTGATTGCAGCTGACAGTAACTGTGACTTTATTTCACCCCTAAGTAGCTCTTTATTTTCTCAGAGCACATCTCCTGGACACGTGCAACGGCTTGAACAGCTCAACTTTGGTTTTAGAAAGCTGAATCTTAAATGCAGCTGAGCTCAGACTGAAAACACCATTGTAAGAATCAAAGCTTGTATTTTAACTACATTTCAAAGACAATTTTAAGACACTGTCAAGGAGGTGGGAGACACTGAATCATCCCAGCATTGGAATGTGTGGAGCTGGCAATGCTGTACTCACACATGGTGTATCTCTATGCAGTATTTTAAAGATCACATATCCACAGTCTAGTCAGAATACACAAATTCTTCATGTTTCTCATTAACAGGGCCTATTTGCTGGTGATCATTACATTATCATGAGAGGTTATGAAGCCAATGTCAGAAAAAGGCAAGTACATTAGTAGGCTCTTCAGTGCACTGGAAAGTTCCCTCCCTTTAAAAGCTCAGTTCGTTTTGGGTTGTCTGCAAAACTTTCTAGCACTCAACCCTTGCTCTTCCTTCTATACAAATGGGAAACCTGTCCCAGATGTAGTTCGCAGCCTGAGTTACACAAATATTGCTTTTATACTGAGACAGAGACACCCTATAAATTTATATCTGCCATGATTTCAATTAATTTCTCTGTATTAACACATTTAGAACTAAATAGCTTAAAATTACATTTCAAAATACTTCCACTGGTATTCTGATAAGAATAAAGGATAGATTTAAATCTACAAAGTAACACACAGCAGAGAAGTAGCTGTGGTCATGAAGTAATTTGCTGGCACGACCTACTGTACCACCTGCCTAAAGCATATTTAGGTGCCGATTACAGGGCACAAGTCCACTGGCATCACCTAAGTATGTTCTTCAGCTCAAATCAAATCCTTTCAGTCCCTTTGTGATTTGCATGAGGAGTCAAAATGATAAACTTTAATAAAACCAGCAGATAGCACAGGAAGAACAAGAAGAGAAGAGATACGGGTTTCTTTAATGAAAAGAACATGAGGTTTATCATGTTTTTGCTATTAAATTCTGATGAGATTAGGGTAATAAAAAGCAAAAACAACTTCCCTCCCCCCAAGAATTGCTCCTCAGCCTTAGAAACCTATGCATTAAGAATATCACACACCATTTCATGGGTTTTTCTGCTTGTGTGACATGCACAGCACTGCCACCACCACCAAAAAATAACATTTAGATATAAGACCTCCAAGTTTTGGTGTAAAACCTCAATTTTTTGGCTTTTTCCATGGCCTCCTCATGTTACTCTTTCTAATGGCTTTTGTTGATATAATAAAAATAAATAATTATAATTTAAATATAAATAAATATAAAGGAGAACTGCACACATATGGCTTTTTTTGCCACATCTTAAGCCCCCAAATCACTCTTGTGCTGGGAAGAGGCTTCATTAGTATTTTCACACCAAGATGAAAGAAGCATTTGAGATTTATGCTTTTCTTGGAAAAGAAGACAATCTCAAGCCGCTAATATAATTATGTTCCTGTTCATTAGCATCTCTGGAAGCTGACAAATATGTTTTTAATTACTTTTCCCCCCCCTTACTGCTTTTTAAAGTATTTATCCCTTTACTGCAGTGCTAATAAGGTGTAAAAGTCCTGTCCTAGAACTCTACACAGCACCACAGCTCACACTCTGCTGCAGCTCTAATGGGAAAATTTTCTCACAAATGCAAATTAAACGAAGTAGAGTCAACACGTACAGACATTAAAACTTTGCCCAACCTATTTTGTCAGGATTTAATTTTCAATGTGTTTTAAATAAAAACGTAGAGGAGAGTTTCAGTAGTGACATAAGAACTTTGCTTGGACCCACGTAGAATTTTTCGCTGTCACAACTGAGCTGGTAAAGGCTTTTATATCTCTCTCTATATATAGATAGGTATTTGTGTGTGTTTATATATATGTAAATAAAACCAGCTGCACTGGCTGCAAAACTACTTGCCATGTGGAGCAGCATTCAAATTGAAACCACTCTACTTAATATTTCTTCTGCATTTGGTTGCAAAAGAATCAATTCTATAAATTTGCTTCAAAGGTATACACCAAATACCATGGTTTCCTCTGTTCTCTAGTAAATCGATGTTCTTGGAATTGAAATAAATCTTTGTGTACATTTTGGACAGTTTTATAATTTAGAGGCAAATTCCAGCAGGAAAGCCTTGCATCATTGAAGCAGTTTGGGGAAGATGGATGTTAGCACAGTGTCAAATCTAATCAGGGATGACACACTGCTGTTATTTGATTCTGCTTATCAAAATTATTTACCTCCAATGGTTACTTTCTTGCAAAAATGCTCCAAGGTGGGAATATTTGTCAGCACTAGCAGTGAGGGAGAAGCAGATCACACACAACTTCTCCACCTCCAGACCACTCAAGCAAGTGCTTATTTTAATTCTTTGTAAGTATAGCATTTGAAAGCACATTTAAAGTGTTTTGCTGAAGTGGGTTCCAGATAGTGATAGATGAATCATTATGAGGACAAATTACCCAAACTGGGTCATAATCGACCACACTATGCAAACTCCACAAGTGGAGTGGGGAAGCTGTGAGTGGCTCACCCAGCAACACAAGGAAAGAAACTGATTACTGCAAATGAATACAAAGGGCAAACGTGAAGCTATTCAGAATATAATCTGAAGAGTTCACAGCTCTCACTGACGTCTCACAATGGTTTGAGGAAAACTAGGAAAAGCAAAGATTGGTGATCCCCATTTTGCAAAGTCTGTGTGTGCTTAGCATGAAATGGGCGGTGCAATTGGGCCACAGCAGGACAGCTGGGGAATGTACCAGAAACCAACACACAGTTCTTAACCTTTGGGAGAAAGGTGCAGGCAGGTTGTAACAACAATAATGACTACAAGAAAAGCAAACACTTAGGACATGAGTTCCATGGGGCGTAGTCCTTGTCCTGTGCATCTTTAAGGTACCCAGCACATGGGAAACAAAAGGATACATAACAACAGTGCAGATGCTCCTTATGCCAGATTTTGTTTACAGTCTACATTATTATAAGAAAAAGAAGAGAACATTCAAATGAGGCAATTCACACACACAACAAAAAAAAAATTACAAAACACTTCATGAAACCTGCAGTACAGACCATACTGTTGCTCCCTTTGATGCATGTGGGTTTGCCCATCCATAGATCTGTGATACAGAGCAAGACACTGCTCTGCTCCTGCACTGGAATCTCCCTGCCAGTTGGTAAACCTTAATTTTGGCCATTTTTCAGCAAAGGAAAACGACAAAAGCATCTACTCCCTCCCTGCTCAATTCCAGAGCCAAGGTAATCCTTCTTTACTTGGAAAGGGAAACAAAGCGGAAAAGCACCACCCTGTCCACACACCTTAGCTCAGACCTGTGGACTTGACATTTGCATGGTGGGTGAGGGGCTTTTTCTGGCTTCACACAAAGCACAGATGTGCCAAAAGCCACGTTGGACTCTCCATCTGATGGACAGCAAGGTTTGGAAGAGCCCAGAGCACAGTGGGGGAGAAGGATGTTGTCACAGTAACCTCAAGAAACAAAACAAAGCAGCAGCTTGAGACAAGACAAACCCTTTCATCCCACCCTTCCCTTATCACATGTAGAGATGACACAGTTTCAGTCAGAGGAATTAATTAGGCTTTTAACCAGCTCCTTTTAATGTGGCCTTGTTTCCTGTTGATAAGGACCAAACAATATGATTACTCCTTTGAAAAAGTCTCCAGCCTTTTTTCTTTGGTTCCTTCTACACTTTGCTTCCACTCTAACAGAAGTATCTGATATTTTTTTTATTTGGTAGGGTAAAATAATAATCATGCAATGAAAAAGGAGAAGGGCACCCTTTTGGCTGGAAATCTGAGAATGTGGCTTCCTTCTGCTTCCAACTTCATCTTCTGAAGTTGCCTCAAATGAGGGAAAAAAAGAAAGGCAGGAGGAGTCATGAATTCATAAAAAACACTACAATGGGCTTATCCAAAATCACTTTCCTTTTACACTCAATATAACCAGTTTCTGGTACTTTCACAATAGATACATCAATTCTCACATGACTTAATTAATTATGGGACTTCAAAGTGCTTTTGAGACAGGAAAAAAAAATAGGTGAAATATTTTTCTCCTGGTTAAACTGGTGCAAACCCAGAGATTATTTCTCAGACAGTGGGTCATGGTTTTCCTGGATGTATAGCAGGTTTGTAAGGTGTGGGATATTATATTAAAATTTCAGGCAAATACAACTCAATCTAACTCCTACACCTTTTGAGGTCAAACAAGCTCAAGTGGCCTAAAATTGCTTTATCATTAATGCATTTTTATGCATAAGAAATTATAGAGAATTGGTGGTATTTGCATTTTAAACAAAGGGCTGCCAGTCTGGAAGGGTGGGGGGAAAGAAAGAAATTCAGCTCTGAATTAACAATTGGGTAGGCCAAGGACTGACCTCTTCATCTGTCAGGAATGCTGTGGATGACAGTGGGTGAGGCACAGCACACAGGGATTATTTACACAGGTATCTTTCAGGAGGTACTTCCTTATAACTTCATGTTTTGCTCATTAAGTTTCAACAAAAACAAATAAACGAGCACAGGTGAAGCTGAGCACCAGTTCTGAGTGGAAACTGGAAGGCAGAACACAATTTTGCATCTGGAAAGAAGTGGAGGAGAGGGCCTGTTTACACTAGAGATCATCAAACCTTCAGCAGTAGCAGGGCAGACTGTGCTGCTGTTTTCCAGACACGAGGGCAAGAGTTCTGTTGGAAATTCAGCTGGGGAAGAGAGTGGTGAGGAGGTGGTTATGAGATGGTCCCTGTCTTCACTTAAATTTGGTACTCTGGACAGCACAGGTGTTGAGACCAGCCTACAAACTTGATTCACTACTAAATGTATCACTCTGTGTAGAACATTTAGAGGTCATTGATATATCCAGAGGAGTACTAAATTAGTGTACGGACATTGCCCACATCCCTGCTCTCCTGAACCACAAACCCAATCACCGGTGTCTGGGGATCACTTCCCTAATCTTCACCATCACTCTGGAGTTGACAGGACTAAATTATCCCATGTTTAAGTACCTTAGCTGTCCCCAGCACAAAGGAAAGGAGCTCAAAGGTACGTGTTTCTCCTTTGAATTATTTCTTCAGCTGGTGCTTGTGGAGATATTCATGGCTAAGCCTGTGGTAGATTGAAGTCACTCCTGAGGTCATAGCCTGCTGAGTTCCATTTCTGCAGAGGATGCTCTGGCCATTGGACTGGGAACAGTCCCCTCCATCTCCCTGTTACTCACAAAGAATTTACTGGAACGAAAGCAGTGCTGGCACTCACAGCAATGTCACTTCTTTCTTTCTACATTGTTGGGTTTTGGGGGTTGGGTGCGTTTTTTCCCCTCTTCTCTTTGATTTATTACCTTGTAAGCATTTGACCCCTCAGAAATAAATGAAACAAAGCTGTCACATCCTGGAGAATACTTAAGGCATGGAGATGACACCTGAGCTCAGAGGGAATGGGGAAGATCAGGAATTCACAGAGACGAGCATCTGCTCCAAGAAACAAGCTTCTTAAAAATTTAGGGATGGAGTCCTGAAAAAAAAGCAAGGGCAGGCCCCCCACCACCAGAATTGCCCAGCAGCTCATATGGGGATCATCCCCCACCAGAGGAGCAGTAAAACTTCTCTGTGAATCACCTCAGAATTCAGAGGGATCATCGTAGACTGCTCCAAATTGCTCCTTCTTGTATCCTGATCTCATGGCATGTGCATTGAAGAGGAATAAAATGAAATATAGGGAAATTTTGTGCTGCTACTCTGCACATTCTTGTGGGGGTTGTTTTTTGTTGGTGATTTTTTTTGTGGGTTTTTTGTTTTGTTTTGCAAACATAGTGAAGCTGGTCCTGTATGTGTCTCTAACACCAATTTCCACTCAGACGTGCGTTTTCCTTGACTGTGTTGCCTGACTAGAGGGAATTTTTAGTTCCCAAGTGCATTGTTTTGCTGGTGTTTTCCTTGCCAAACTTAGTGAGTTTGCTCTGAGCTTCACCCCAAGTCATGCTTTCTGGTAATTTTTCCTCAGAAATCTTTCTGCTAACAGAATTCTTCAGTCTCCTAATAAATCACATTTATTAAAAAGCAAGAAAGGAACCCACTTTAAGTTCCTAAAGTTCCTAGTCTCCTCTAACAGTGAGAGCAAGCAGACGCCCAGAACCTTGTTTCTTTTACTTTTACAAACAACATACCAAAGGCCTGACACCTTTTTATAGCATCACTGTGACCTCCCAGACTTCCCTCAAGGAGTGACTTCATCGCTAAGCAATGCTTGGGGCTGTGGATATACCAGCACGAGGGTTCAGCAGTGCATTAAAATGCAGTATTCCATGGGCTGTGATTTATGGGTTGTCACTTAGAGCAAAGCATCCTGCATCTTAATTGGCTGCTCCTTTCCAACTACTTGGTTTGGCTGGGAGATGAGAAATTTTTTGCCCACCATAAATTTTCATGGAAAGACAGATCTTTGAAAGGCAAAGGAGTTAAAAGACATAACAATAAAGCAGAGCTTCATCTTTAACAGTCTGTCTATACAACACGTGAGAATGTATCATAGAAAATAATTATGCATTTTACCTTGCCCAATTTACAAGTTTCTGGGATTTCCCTGATGAGATCAGCTCTATAAATCCATTGGAAAAAAACGAAAATACACCTTTCCAGCAGCCCCCGGGAGTGCAGTGTCAGCAGATCTCCAAAAGCTTCACAGTCACAGAGATTATCAGCTAATTACAAAAATCCACAATAGGTCCACTGAAAAATTAATAGAAGCTTCAACCTTTGATTTGTCTCATGCCTGACAGGCAACATGTTGCTTTCAGGGTATAAGATCCTTAAAAACTCTTAAATCAGACAGAAATACTGTATGTGCTGGCAGTGTCCTCCTTGAGGAAACTTTAATCTTCTTCAGCCACATGGATTTTCAGTTAAAAACTATAGATTTGAAATTACAAACACTGTCTAGATCAAAGAAATGCTTGTCCAACATGAGCAGAAAGGAGTTAATTGTACAGATGATGGGTCCATGAGTCAATTAGGGGCTGTTAATTACAGATTTGTACTCAAAACCCATTTTTGACCCATCTTGTGGCTAAACTATTTAAGTTGTGTTTTCCATGACCTTTCAACCACCCTCCTTCCCAAGACATTTTGTTGTCTTCAGAATTTTTCTATACCTACACAATTCCAGCCTTGTATCATTAATTCACCTGGTGTGGAACTAATCTCACACCACTGAGCCTCACTTGGCTCAGACAATCTGGTTTTGGGGTAAAATACCAGAAAACAGGGAGTTTGCTGAGATGTGTTGAACAATCACTCCATCACTGACAATTGACCCACCACCACAGACTTTCCATTCATTTTTGAGGCTTGCAGAGCCCTGGCTGAGCTGAAGAAGCTGCTTCTAAATGCCTGTCCTTCAGTACACTGATTTCTCCAGAGCTGTATTTCTCTACCTTGTCTAATGACTCTACACAACCCAAACATTTCTTTTGTATTGATTTAGTCTCTCTGTTAGACTATTTGATTTTTTTTGGTTGGTTGCTTAATCCTTACAATATTGGTATTTTTCAGGCTGGTAGCCAAATAAAACCTTTGGAGATATATGAAGTACATATTAAGAGTCTCACTGCCCAATAAATTAAGGGCACAAATTATACACTCAAATCTGATAAGCATGTCATTAAAGATCACATATTTTGGCACCACGGTGCTTTACGAAAGAGACTTATATTCATTTATTCTTGCAGGGAATTTAAAATTCCAATCAGCAGAACCACAGAAGGGGATTATGTTACCTTGGACTTGAATACAATTGTATTTTTAATTCTACTAAAACTCCAAGCTTGCACAATAAAATGATTTTGTGTATTTCATTAAGATCTTAATGACATGTTTGCCTATTACTATAGCTGTTTATAACTTGAATAAGCTTTCTATGCCTCAGAAAATTCTAGGAAGAAATATGGTATTTATAGTATTGAACAGAAGTTTAAATACACAAGACACTAAAGGGAATGGAACAATGCTGACACAAATACAACATTTTCTCAGAGTCCTACTGAAAAAATGGAATTAACTGATATGAACCAAAGCTACACCTTACCTCTGAGATTTACAGTCATCAATTTAATTAGTCCATTAAAAATTAAATGTTAATATCAGTTTGAGAAAGCTTACACTTCTCTGTGTTTAGAAAAGAGTATGGATAGGTGACAGATCTGTAATGCCACAGTTTGTGACAATAAATAGCTTTTGACCTGGCAGACTGACACTTAAGACTGTAAGGCTGCTCTTACTTACAGACTACTATTAGCCTTAGAGGGTGTCTTGGGGCTACTTATCTGGCATTGACCCAACAGAATTTTTATCTCCAGGACAAAGTCAATGCACATTATACTTCCCTTGCAAACTTAATTGGAAAGAACGGATAAATTAACTTGTTTCCTTCATTACTTTGTGTCCACTTGGATGCTGCAAGTTCAAAAGTGAAGGGGAAAAAAAAAAAAAAAAAAAAAAAAATTCGAGGTGGGTGGGGTGCTGCATCCTGAGATACCAGGGAGGAAATAATTAATACAGGAAAGGGAAGTCCTGCTCTGAGTTCTGGGATACTGCAAACATGGCACGTGGCATCCTTGATTAAGTCAGGTTTTATACTGGCTAAAGACTAAAACACATGGCTGTATGGGGTCTATTCTGTCTTCTATCCTTAAAAACCAAAACTCTGGGCAAATCTGAGTTTACAAAAGCTGAGGAAGTAAGTCCATCACTATTAAAGGTCTTCTCTCCCCCAGGCTCTCAGATATAGAAAAAGGCAGCAATGATGCAGGTAATGCACAGCTCATGAACGCTGTGCATTGGGTATTTAAAGGCTCTCTTACAGCTACAGTTCATGTTCAGAAAATATTTAGCTTGTGCATCATCAATTTGAGATGAAATATTGAGTAGTGATTACTGCAACTTAAGGTGTGGAGTGATCAGATAAACAGCCAAAGCCCAGTCCCTAACTCTAGCAGATTTCCAGAAAATGTAGCCCAAAAGATGCCTTACTTGTAGAAATGTTATGTTCACAACAACTTTATCACCTCTAGGGCTCCTGGTCTTCTCTGACCTTCTCAGGTGAGCCCTAAATTCCATTTTTTCCATTGTAGTTTTAGAGACAGGAAAAAAAAAAAAACCTAAATAAATGAACCTCAGTTTTTCAAAGCTTAGCAAATGTTCAAGGTCACTCCTTGATCTGTGTAGATACATCAGTCATCGAGCTTTAATAACTCAGATTCTGTGGTACACTGTATTAAAAGTCAGAGAAACCCAGCAGACATAAATCCTCATCAAGTCAACTGTCCCATTTTCTGTCACACACAGTTTTGCCCAAAGTGTCAAAGGTTTGGTTCACAAAACAGCCTCAGCAGAGTAAATCACTTCCTCCATCCCTCTGTCTCTGCTGTATCTTCAGACTCTTAATTTTTAATTAATTATTCCTTCTGTCATATAAGTCATTAGAAATGTAAGAAAAGAGGCTCAGGAGCAGGTAATTCACAGAGTCAGGATCAAGACTTTAGTAGCCCAACTCAAAAACAAGCTTAAAAACAAGCCCCAACAAGAGCCAGTTTATAACCAACACCATGATATTTCAGAATAAAGCAATAAACTGCCCCAAAAAATCACCCATCTCCCCCATCCCAAGACCAGCAACCAGTACTTGAACAACAGAACAACCTGAAGCACTCACACCAATTTCAAGAGGATTAAGCAAAGCCCTCTTCTACAGACTTCAACAGAAACTTCCCCATGTTGGAGGGATACACTGTGAAAAGCAATTTAATTTCTTCCTTGGCACTTTTACATAATAAAAGCAGCACCACATAGTTTCCAAAACCAATTCTGAGGTTTTGCAAGGATATTTCTGGAACATGTAAGACTGGCACCCCCCTTTATAATTCCTTTCCAAGCAGGGCTTTTCTCCTCTAGCTCCCAGCCTGTGGTTTTCATAACCAGCTCCTGGGGCATCAGGAAAAGGAAAAAAAAATATTAAAAACTGCAAACAAACACCCATGACCGAAACAAGTATTTTAAAGTATTATGGCAAAAAGGTTCACTCAAGACCAAGTTGGATGGGACATTGAGCAACCTGGTTTAGTGGAAGGTGTCCCTCCCCATGGCAAGGGGTTGGAACTGGATGATCTTTAAATCCCCTTCCAACCCAAACCATTCTAGGATTTGATTATTCTAAACCTTTTAATTCAAGTCCACACACAACCAGAAACTACTCTCTCCACCTGAACTGAAAGCAATAGATTAATCTCTAATATATTACTTTTTTCCCAGTGTGTTTTTAATGCAGTCGCCACTCCAAATCTAGTCACCATGAATACTGAAAATATGGTTCCATGATGAGAGAACTGTTCCATTAACCCCCTCTCTAACTCTCACAGAGGTAATGAAAGCAGCAGGATGGAGTTAATCTCTTACCACCCAGATGTCTGATGGCTTTAACGGGCTTTAATTACAGTTTAATTACAGTTACAGTGAGCAATAGTTGAGAAGCTCTACGGCTGGCAGATGTATTTATTCAGCTATTACTATTAGAATTTAAATCTGTTTCATTTCAGAGATTGCTGTGATGTTAGAAAGAATTAAGTATCCAATTAATAGAACCCAGTAATAGGTGGATAACAAGGATGGCTCCACTTACAACTACAAAAACAGTAGTCCAGGATAAAGAACAGAGAAAACTTACAGATGACCAAGGTGAAACTCTGCCATTTGTTTCCCTGATTCCTGACTGTACTTCTGTAGTTGTTTTTTGGGAACACAGCTCTGTTTTGCTGTGCAAAATAGAAAAGGTCTTTCCTCTTTCAGAGTATTGCTATTACAGGGAAACAAAAGCCAAGGGTATGGAAGTTGAGCTGCAAAATGGAATTCAGAGGTGAGAGAGAAGCACGGATTTGCTCACCGGTACACAGGGGGTTATGAGTGATGGAAAGTCGGCAAGAAGAAAAACATCTGCCTTGAGTTTGGAGTGGAAGCCTGTCCCTGCAGGCAGCTCTCCTACGTCTATGGCCCTCAGACAATTCCTCCTTTTACTGCGTTCAGACAGAAATCCAACTGTGCCACTTATTTAACTTTGGATGTGCTTATTCCAGCGTTGCTGCTGGAGGAGATTTTCCAAGGCAATCCAAACTTGCTTAGCTCTGCTCCTGCTGCTGAGCTCAGCCAGCACAGTCCGCTCCTGAAATCCCACCCGGGGCAAGTTATCCCACACTGGGACTCTTGCTCATTATGTTCCTCTGGCAGCCCCTGCCTGGCCATGCCATCACCCAGGGGCTTGATCAACCCCTCCCAGGGAGCCAAGTGCCATATGAAAAATCACTGTCCTTTCAAAATTAAAGTTGCTTTCCAGAGCTTTCTGCAACAAACAGCAGAGGGGACTGCCTTGGCATTGGGAAGTACAGGCAGCTCCTGGAGAGCATGTGAGGGTTGATGAAGGATAACATCCTGAGGGAAGGGTTAATTTCTGGCACCTTGGGGGTAGGACAAGGTTCTCTCAACACCTCTACTCTTGATAACAACCAACAGAGTCATACCGAGAATTTGGAGCTGAAATCTGATTTAACCCCTTGTTCAGGAGGAGGCTGGGAAAATGAGCTCCACCAGAGCAGCCACCTCTGGTGAACATCCAGCTCTGACCACCTGCCTTCTGCAACAGTCATGAGGAACGTGCAAGACACTGAATCAGGGTTTTTTTCACCCTTTTTTCAGATTTTGAACTCATGTTGCCCCAAGGCTGAAGGCACATGTGCATCCTGCCCTGCACGGTGCAGCTCTCTACCACCTGCATGTTGATGTTGCCACAGAGCACATACAAAAATTGTATCTGGGATATAAAAGACAGGTACCTCCCACCTATAATGTATGACATGCCAACAAAAGCCTATTGTTGGGGGAAAAAAAAAATTTGCAAGCATCTGGATGCTTAAACAAGCACCAGAGGAAGTTCATTAGTATAGAAATTGAAGTTAATTAACTAACTGATGGTCTCCTCTGTTCCATTTGCTTTAAAGCCATCCACATCCTTCCCTTGGTCTACTGACTGGCTTTATTCAGCTCCAGTTACTATATCAAAGGGATATATTCTGCTTACAATTTCAAGGCAAAGCCCATTTATCTATTACAGAAAGAGAATGGATTTACATTTAAATGGGTGTTCTCCATGTACCTAATAACTCAGTTGAGTAATCAAAGAAGTACAATCTAAGCAGGAGCTTCTCTGTGTTTGGCATTAATAAAGCCCCCAAGACTCCTCCACACATTTCTCCCAATTTATTTATTTCAACAGAATGGGAAAGGTGCCGTTTCCCAGCTGCAATCAGCCAGCAAGAAGGTTAGTTGGGAATTAACAGGCTGCTTACTTACACTTATGTTTCAGTAAAAAATCCAGACTCAACAGGAGAGCAAGTAATTACCATGGTGCATGGATTTTCATTCCTTTAAAAAAGTAAATAAATAATGCTTCAAAGGTGTGAAGAGAAATTTGGCAATGAAACTGTGGCCACTCAGTGCACCAGGTATTTTGGGTTCACTGTATTCAGTGAAAAATTGCAAGGATTGAGCTAGGCTGATCCAAGCAAAACAGTTTGCAAAGTGAAACACACTTGGAATAGGAAAAGGCAGATAGAAAATAAAATTCAAAATTAAGGTAGTCAACTTTTTAATTCTTTTGCCCTGGGCTACACTCGAATTACCTAAAAATATGCAGGAAAAGATGTCCTCTTCTTAATCAATGGCTTCAAAAGCATAAAATTTGCTATTAAATTTTGGGTTATAGTGATTTCCATGGCAACTCAAGCCCAAAAACCTATCAAAACCCAAATCAAAGATAATCAATAAGAAAGAAAATGCACGTGAATGGAGACAGAAAATTCCACGCTCCCTCACTCATTATCAGCTGACTGATCACTGCAGTAAAAAGTTTCAGGAGCTGAAGAGGTCTATGAAAGCATTTAAATGAGGAGAGTTTGGAACTCAGCACATTCCTGCTGCTGTTTGACTGCAGGGACTGTGCCACTTCCCACCATGGAGACAGCAGATGGTCTAAATAAGGCTAATAAAGATACATTAATGTTTCTGTTGCCGTCCATGTAAATAAGATTTCCCCCTGGGCTACTAATTTATCAGCCAGTTTCTCCACAGCTGATGACCACAGATCACAGAGCTGTGTATGAATGTTTAGGTCTGCTGCACACATTCACCAGCTTGGCCTCTTTGTCTGTCTTTAGGATGATGCTGGGCACCCACAGGAAGGATTCTGCTTCAAGAATCCCAGATTTTAGGGGAAAGTCCACTGCTCTATGATGCAAATCTAAACAATGGATTTGCTGAGGTCTCGGAAAGTTTAGATTTAGAAATAACTCTTGAATAACGAGTTCAAATTCCAGTATTTTCCCAAGTCCCTACTGCTGGCTGAATGTACAAGGAAAGCACAGAGAAATTCTGTATCACTTGTTTGCTTCGTGCCAAGGATGCTCTTTATACACCCTGCACCACATGGGTTCTTCTCCACCTTCTACTGCCTTAATGCAAAGCAGAGATACTGGGAGAATCCCAAACCTCCTCCTCCCTCAGCAGGAATGAGGAGCGGAGAGCACTGCAGTGCCAGCGCTGGAGGAAATGCATCCAACAAATGAAAACATGATGTGCTAAATAAAACCAGCTCCATTATCAGCTCTGTTTTCTACCTGCAATTACAGTACATTTAAGTTGAATATTTTTTCCTGCCAACTGAAACAGTTTCATTACAGCTAAAATATCTGACAAGGAAGCTGACTGCAGGCTTGTGAAAAGCAATTATTTTGGACACTGATTACTTCCCATGCAGGCAGCCAGTGTTGTAACTGCAGAGAGCTGCGAAAGACCACAGCTCTCTGTGATGGACTACACTGTCTGGAGGAGTTAATTAATGTTGTGGGGTGAGTAGGAAGAGAGAAACTCTGCAAACACCCAGCTTAACATTCAAAATAATTGACATGAAATAACTTAATATGTTTAATTTAAATGCAATTAATTTATTAGGAAAAAAAGCCAGCCTAGAGACAGATAGCTGGTGCATCTGGTGTAAGAACTAGAGCAACATCAAGTTCCCATAGCAACGTATTTATTAGAAAGTAGACAAACATGCATAGGATGGATTTGGTTTTAAACACCTGAGTGACAACTGCACCAAGAGGACTCAAAATACTGAGATAAAACTGACAAACTTAAGAACAGCTATGAAGACTCATTTTCTTCATTTAGGCTGAGAGGGCATTGCAGTGAGATCTGAACTAAGTCTGGAAATGCAGGTGCTGATGTGGGGAATTGCAAAAGCAACTCAGCACTGCATTGCATCAGTATTGGTGTCTCTCTCATGGGTTCTGCACTGCTCAGCCACAGCAGATTTTGGCATCCCACCCCCGCGCACAGAGGTAATTGCATTCATGGCTGCTTCAAGGCAGCCTTTATGTTGAGGTTCAAAGGTCCTTAAAATGACTTCATTAATATAGAAAGAGCCAAAACGGCACCAAAATCCTGTCAATTACTGCTATAATTTGGGGGGGGGGGGGGAGTTTAA
>JAWWEU010000055.1:2805961-2902926 GCA_035583155.1 Acropternis orthonyx | reverse complement strand
CGCGGGGGAGGCAAAACTTCTTTTACTTTTAAACAGGTAGTTAATAGGAAATCATGATGCAAGCAGGACCTGTTTTCTCCAGCACTGCAGGAAACACCAGACAGCAGCCACTGGGGGTCAGCATCACAGCATGGAGGACATTTATGTTAAAAACATCAGCTTTTCTATAAAAACAGAATTATTCAGGTTGTGGGTACTGGTCACAGCCAGGTATAGGTTGATGGAGAGTTATAATCAAGAGTTGCTGGATTACTTAGTGAAATTTTTAAAATTCATGGATAGAGTTATTTTTTAAATCCTTTGCCCACAGGTGAAAAACAGAGGAAGAGGCTCCATTCCTCTGCAATCATAAAAGTGACATATTGATTTAACCTGTTGTTTGACTCATAACTGGAGTCTTCCCAGACTTCCCAGCAGCTGGCAAATATGGATAAACAGAGTAAATAAATGTGCCCAGAGCTATGTGATGCCTTGACCAGATCACTCTTTCCATAAATTTGAGGGAACTGAACTACCTTTGCACCACTGTACCAGTCCTGTCAGGAAAGATCAAACCCGTATTTAAAGCCTGTAGAATTTAATGCACACTCTCAGGTGAGCACAAAAGTGCTGTTGATCATGGAGTCACAGAATCCCAGAATGGTTTGGAAGGGGCCCTAAAGCTCATCTTGTTCCAAACCCCCTGCCATGGGCAGAGTCACCTTCCACTAGACCAGGTTGCTTCAAACCCTGTCCAACCTGGCCTTGGACACTTCCAGGGATGGGGCAGCCACAGCTTCCCTGGGCAACCTGTGCCAGGGCCTAACCACCATCACAGGGAAGAATTTCTTCCTCATATCCCCTCTATCCCTGCCCTCTGGCAGTGGAAAGCCATTCCCTCTTGGCCTGTAACTCCACGTCCTTGAAAAAAGCCCCTTTCCAGCCTTTCTGCAGCAGTCACACCACCATCAATCCGCATTACTCAGGAATATTCCTGGCAAACCTGAGACTGAGTTGCTGAGTTTTGCAGCCGCTGAAGCAGATTGTATCCTTGTTTTGGTGTTTGCAAAATCAAGCTCATCACAGGCATCTCTGTAAGAGAACCTGAGCAGCTCAAACGAGGCAGAGAGACTATTTTTATCCAGGCAGAAAGATGTTGCAGCAAGAATGAAGTTTCATTTTGCTGTAACTCCCAGCATCAGATGCCTTTTGTTTTGCCAAGCCTTGACAGACACACTCTGAATTCCCTGGAATTTAACTTATTTACCTATTTTAACTATTTCATTGAGGGCAGCACTTCCACCCTCCTCCCAAATGATAGTCAGTACCCTGCACACAGAATATAATAATTGCCTTGCTCAAGTAACTGGGTGAGCAGGAGAAAAAAAAAAAAAAAAGGAATAGTGGAAACAGAAATAAATTTAATTACCTGGAACTTGCTTTCCACACAAAAGGCAGCACAGCCCACCTAGCAGAGCAGCACCAAGGTGAATGAATGGTGTCATTAACCATGTTTGCTCCAAGGTCACCAGCTCTGACTGTTGCGCTGGGAGCCCTTTAAAAGGTGCTTTTTGGATCAAATCCTATAGGATAATACTGCAAAAATGCAATATTCCTCATTTGCAACCCATCTGCCACAACCCTTGGGACACTGCAGTATCTTCTTTCTCTTCTGCAGAAAAAACCTCCATCCATTTCCCTCTCCCAACCTGTTTTCTCCTTACGCAGAGGTTTGATGATGCTACATTTTCATTCCCAAAACTAAGGGAATAAAACACATTTTTCCTATTCAAACACAGTTTTCCCATGGTTAAATTTCATGTATCATTTCATTCCAAGCTAAGATAACATATGGGTATTTTGAGAGTACCCTCTTCCAGCCCTGTAGGAATGTTTCATTTGGGATGGTTTTTACTTCATCATCACATTCATTGCATTAAACAGGATGATAAAGCACAAGGGCAATAATACCTCAACCTCATTCACACGATTTCCCAATTAAAATGGTAATGGCCTGGACATGTTCTAGTAAAATACTTTCATTATTTCAGACCAGAATTTAGGAAAAATATCCATTTACACAATTCTCAAAAATCCCCACCTACCATAAAACACGATAAAGCCAGAGCAACGGCAAATACTCATGTCGTTCATCCCCTTTTCCTTTCTATTAACATATGGCCTTAAAATTGTTTCCAAGAACTCCAAAGAAAGAATAATAACTGATTCCTGGTTGTAGATGCAAAGCTAATCATACACGTTTTCAGTTTATGATATTGGTGTCATAAAAACATGAGGGTTGTAACTGCAAGGAATTATTACATCCATATACTTTGCCTGTCATGAGCATTAATTGACAAAACCAAATTTGTCCATCAGGAGAGCAGATGAATACAGTCCCTAACTGAATCAGGAGTAAATCAGCTCACAAGTGGTTCATATACAGACGGTATAATAATTGAGTCTATTGAGATGACAGGGAACAACTTATATTTAATTTATGCATGAAAAATATGTTCATTGTTTTCTTTCTGTTTTCAGTTGTTGGTTTGAGGGTTTTTGTCAGATACTTGATGGCATACAACAGTCCAGATATTTAGGAAAAGCTTTTCCTTGCTGTTTGAAGGATAAACCCCTCCTGCTGTGCATTATATAATTAGATGTAGGTACATACACATAATTTCACACTTGTATGGCCATGGTCACTGCTCCCTTCCCCCTCTGAGCTGGTTTTAAGCACATTAATCACATCTACATAGGACAAGGGACTCTTCTACAGGGCTGAAGTGGCAGAGGAATTACCTGGCCACAGAAAGGGTAGGGTGCAGCCCCACAGAACTGGGCACCTCAGCTCCCAAATCTGCTGCCTGTTCAACCAGACCCCAGAAGTCCAGGGTACTGTAAAACATCCAAGGAAATGTGGTTTCAGCTCCAGTCCAAGTCCAGCTTTCATCACGTCTTTAATACCCAGACTGCCTACATCCCCATTTTTGGAAAATACTGGGGGTTTTCCCATCTTCCAAGTAGGTACAATCCATCACCCTCAGGACACCAGCTACCCTCTGGCCATCAGAAACATCTAATCTCTGCTGTAAGAGACCCCTGACCCACTGTTTCAGCCAGGCACTGCAAGTCCCATGAGCTTTTCCAGCCTGAAATAAACCAAAGTAGGAAATCCCTTCACAGACAACTAACCCTCCAGCCTGTAACACTCCACTTTGCCCACTGAAATCAGGTCTCCATCAATCTCTCATGCACTTATCATTAATATTTCCCAGAAATAGTGAGTCCTTTTCTGTGGTGCCTCTGCCCTTTGGAGTACTGTGCAGCCTCAGGGCCACCTGCAGCTTCCTGAGCAAGTAGCAATGGCACAATATTTGTGTGATTAAAAGGATAACATTGTACCATGATAAAGGTATAGACAGCAAGTTTTCCTCCTGGGATCACAAGGCTATCTTGGACTAAAGAAAGGGAGATAAATGTCACTTCTTTTTATCCCTAATAACAGCTCGTTCCACTAGGTGGAAAAGAAAAATATTAGCAATCTTCCCATTTCATTTCTGTTGCCTCTGAATCTCTTCAGCTCAGGCAGGAGCACATCTCCTGTCAAGGTGCATTTTTACTCATTGCTTTTCTGGGAAGAGGGAAATTACATTTACTCCAAGTGGTGGAGCCAGCCCCGAAGAGAATCAGATTATCCAGTTCTCACCTAGAACACAAAACTCCAGCTTCTGGAGCAGTTTGTTTCGGATACCTTTCTTGTCATCCCAGAAAAACAGGGGTTTTCTGACACCTCTTTCTACACCAACGCACACCAGGTGATTTAGCATGGCAGTGTCATGCATGGAAAGTTGGTAGGGATTTTTTTTCTACACCTTCTCAAGCACCACAGTGATGAGCCCAGAGATTTATGTAGCTGTTCTTGAGCTGCTGAAGCCTGTCCTAACACCAGCATGTAAACCCAGACCACAGCTCCACCCCCGGGAACTGAAACCTTCAAGAGCAGGCAGATTTAGTAAAAGGTAAAAACTCAACTTTTCTACCCCTGCTTGAAATCTCAACAAAATAACAGCCAATGTTGTGTCAGTTTTCTCTTCCAGGTGTCTGCAGGGCTGGCCAGCAGTGCAATATCCTAGAGTTTCTGCATTGTAGTGTCAGGACAAAGACTAATGGGTTCAAAGTCACAGAGGGAAAATTTAGGTGAGATATACAGAAGAAATACTTCCCTGTGAGGGTGGGGAGGCCCTGGCAAAGACTACCCAGAGAAGCTGTGGTTGTTCCATCCCTGGAAGTGTCCAAGGCCAGGTTGGACAGGGCTTGGAGTAATCTAGTCTAGTAGAAGGTGGTGTTGCCCATGGCAGGGGCGGGGACTTGATGAGCTTTCAGGTCCCTCCCAACCCAACCCACTCCATGATTCTATGATTGAGCATCACAAGTAAGTGATGCCTCCACCGAGGATTGTCAGTGCTCCCCCATCCAGAAGACCAGGCTCTTGGGGATCACCAAATTCATCTCACTTCACCCACCTGACACCTGCTCCTGCCTCTTATTTTCCCAAAACTAGGAAACCTAACCCGAGGTGCAGTAATTAACCCAGGCTATTTGAAAACATCTTCTCTTCGGAGTGCAAATGAAACAGCTTGTTACCATGAAAGATTTATTACTGACTAATGCACATAGGAAACCTGATCCACTAAGTACCAGGGAACACATTTCCAGCCCTGATTCTGTGTAGTCTCAGACCAACAAATCCAAGTAAATTTTATGCTGACTGCTTTTTCTTGTTGCCCATGGGAGGAAGGAAAAGCTGTCACTAAAGGTTTGCTCCAATGTTCTCGGAGCTGGAGCCTGAACTCGCTGAAGTGCTGTACTTCAGGAAACCCAGGAGCAGCAAGGACCACAGCTCTGATGTGAACCCATCCCTGGAAGTGTTCAAGGCCAAGGCTGGACAGGGCTTGGCACAACCTGAAGTAGTGGAAGGTATCCCTGCCCATGGCAGAGGGTGGGACTGGACGAGATTTAAGGTCTCTTCCAACCCAAACCATTTTGGGATTCTGTGGCACCTCCCTCAGTGCCTGATGGCACTGCTAAACTGAGCTTGGTACTCAAACCAAACATCCATTTGGGGACCAGCCATCAGAGTGGGTACAGACTGCAAGTACTGGATAATATCTATGTAACGGAAAGATAATATGGAAAAGATTCACTGCAAAATCCCGAAGTCTGGATGATTTTCAAATTACTTTCTTGTTCATTCTGGTCACATCTTGAATCAAATTCCTTATTTCATAACAAATGGAAAATTACCTGGCAAGACATTAAGAAAAAGTATTGGGAGCCTAACAAATGGGCAGCATCGGTGAGCCAAGGAATTGATGGAAATTGACAATTAATCTAATGGAACAGTGAGTCAGAGAATAATGCATGCTGATAACTCTAGAAAAGTGCACTATGCCAAACAAATTGCTTGGAATTTGCCCATGTATAAAATAAATCATTTCTCTACAGAGTCTAATTCTTCCAGAGAGCCCTCAGCTCTCCTTGAGACCAGGTCTCATTCCACATATTCAATACTTCATGAGAGAGCAGAGGGGAAATACCTTTCAAATTCTTAGTCACCCTCATTCTTAGATGTCAATCAGAAATCTTTTGCACCGGTTTTTTGTTTTTCCTAAAATGAAAAGCTAGAGCCTTTCATTTTGCTGCTAGTAAAACTTATAGCAGGTACCTGTGCCAGATTCTAATTCATGCTTCAAGCAGGAAAGATCCTCCAGCATTGTCTGGCAGACAGGAATTTCTTCTGGGATTGGGAAAATTTAGGACAGGGACAATGAAGCCAGCCTCTTCCCCCATTACACGTTTTGGAAATCACCAGCCTTGTAGCTGGTCAAGGCAAAAACTCAACCAACCTGCAAGGTTTGTAAATGACATAGAAACCTTATTGCCTGAACAATCCCACAAAGGAATTACAGTCCCCCTTCAGAAATTACACTGCCTCTAAAGGTGACCATGTCCCCAGGTGACTCTAACAGATCTTTTCAGGCATCAGCCAAATTTAATGCCTCCAACAGCAAAGATTTGCTGCCTTGGGAAACTGGAGTTTTGTCAGTGAATTCCCAAAGCAGGGAGCACTATTCCCTCTACTCAGGGCAAATAAACACCCAGGTAATCACAAGGAACACATCCCAGTAAACAAAGTATTGAGGTGCAGTAAATTGCTGAGGTAAGGGGCAGCAGAGTAGAACAGGAAGACAGAAAAGTAACTTTTCAAAGAACATCCCATGTGCCGTGCCAGCAAATGGTTCTCCAGAGGGTAAATAAAGAGCAAGTACTTGCACAAAGGGCAAACCAGCTCTGGAGCAGGGTTCTCATATGATAACACAATCATCAGGCTAATACTGTGATTATGCAAATCTCCATAAGCTATGCACAAATAATCAGCCAATTATGCAGAATCAGCTACACAAAAAGACTTCTCAAGTTTCCATCAGTGGGGATGAGATGCAGTTGGAGGATGAAATTTAACTTTCAAATACTCAGTATTTGGTTTGCAGAGCAAGTTACTGAAGAGTAGCATTGGGAGAGCGGGCAATGTTTGCAGTGGGGTATCAACACATACACTCTATTCTTCTCCATCAAGAACAGATAATGTTACACACACCCCAAGTCACATTTTGCAAGTAGAGCCCAGCTCTTGTCACAGGTGCTTTGGAGAAGAGTCCTCATACCAAAGGCAGAAGCTGCAAAACACACCAGATCATCCTAAGTGGTACATCAAAGGGTGCTGTCAAGCCTGTGATCCATCTCGAGTTCAGCAATTCTCCTGGCACATAATCTGACATTTAATTAAGGCCAGGACCTTTACCATTCAAGCACACCACAGTGTCATTAAGAAGCACAAACGTCACCAATGACAGTGACGTGGCACTGGGTGTCTACAAGTCTTTCTTGTGAGATATGGACTGTTTGGGTCAGAATTGACTCCTCCCAGCTTCTCAGGGATTGTTGTTGAAGAGACTCATAGGGGCAAGATCTAGTTTTATGGTTTGTAAAGGCATCTGCACAGCCCTACACGACATTGATCCCTTTTATGGCTCTATCACAAATGTCATTTGTCCAGTGACATGGGACACAACTAAGTAATAGAGCTTGGTGTCCCAAACCTCAATCAACTCCCGTTTCCTCAGGGCATCCTTCCTTGCCCACACTGCAAGGGCCTAAGACCACAGATGGAGCCACAAGCACACCAGCTGAAGTTCTGCTTTCAGATGTGCTGAGTATAAATTATCATTGCCATAAGGATAGAAAGCACATATAAACACATACAACCTGCTCAAATCACTTGGGATTTCAGTGATATCCATGGTAGCCATCCTTACATTGCATCACACCTTGTACCTGAGAAAACAGGTAAGTTGTCTTACAGTAAGTCCCACCAATACAATTCACCAGAAGGAAGAAAATCTTGTTGAGCTACTCAGGTGGGACTCAAAACCCCTGCAGTCACAGGTTTCCTCTCTGGCATTTTCCTCTAAGAAAGGAAATGCAAAAGCAAACCAAATTAAAATTACCACCTGTGTTTTTTTCCACCTGGTTGGTCTTAATAATTTGGGAAATAAATTGCTCACACAGTACCAGGGCTTTCCCAAAGGCATCTTCTTTGGGTAACATCCAACACAGTGGATTCACAGCCTTTGGACTGATCCCAGGACATGTAATAAGAAAGTTTAATACAAAACCCCTCTTGAAGATCTGCCTGACATTTCCTTGGATGCAGCTGCATGATCTCAGGCTTGATTAACCTGGCAGCCAAAGAGTCATCCAGTTCAACCTGTGAAAGTACTACAAGAGGCACAGCAGAAGTTGCACAGAGATCTGCAGGAAACCCTAATACATAATATTTTCAATTTCACAACATAAATATAAACATACAACCCAAACATCAGTAGTTGCAGAATTGGTTGGGGAGGAGAGAGAGAAAAGAGGAGAGAAAACGAGGGTGGGACACTTTGTCCACTTTGGAGGACATTTGTGGTAAGATATCTGCACAATCACAAACACTAATAAAACACCAGTAGCCTAAATTACAGTCCTTAAGCTCTAAAATTCAGAGCAAGCACTGTTATGTCATCATTGCAGAAAGCCAGGCTTTCTCCACAGCTGTAAGAAAACAAACACATCCACCCTCAGCACCTGTCAGCAGGGAGAGGAAAAAGAGAACAACTCTTGTAAAATCCCTTATCCAATCTATTAGACTTGAGAACTCAGGTATGAAGGAGGAGGTGAGTGCAAAGCTCTGGCCACTTTATGGACTGGTGCTTCAGAGTATCTGCGAGAAGCAAGGAAAGCAAAAGCCACACATTGAAATTTAGGATTAGTCATGTTACACATCACCTACTTAACAGCCAAAAGGCACAGACAAGAGGTAACCAGGCCCATCTGTAGAGACTTAAAAATGTATGAAAACAACTGGGAAAAGGATCAGAGCTTCCAGGTGCTGCAGTAGCACAACCAGGGAAAACAACGGAAAAAACACTTTATCCTTCATAGACCTGAATACCAAAGCAGAGATCCACACACCTACAGATGCTCCATACTGCAGTAGTCACGCTCCAAAACAGCAAATCAATCTCCAGTTTGATTGTCATTACCATGAAATGAAAAAAATCACCACATGTGCTATCTTCACACCAAAACACAACAGTAACTTCCGCTATCAGGGAAAAAGCAGCCTGTTCCAGTTCATATTAACCCAAAAGCACACTATCATCCCAGCTCTTGCTCATATTTGTAACTCTTCAGGCACAAAGCTTTTGAGTGGTCTCAGGGGAAGTTGAGACAAGTGTGCAAATGCAACAGGGGTCCAATTTTCCCTTTGCAAAACACCAGGTTTTAGGGAAGAACCTGGGAAACAAGACAGGGAAAGGACATCAAGGACATTGCAAACCAGAAGGTGGGATGGGATATAAGGTGGTACCTGCACATGTTCCTCTCTTACCTGCTTCCATAAGCTGGCACTGCTGCCCAAAAACTTGTGAGAAGGTAACAGGCCCTGGTGCAGGGCTGGAGGTCACTGGAGGGGAGTCCATAGTTCTCTTGGAGTCCTTTGTGTTAGTCATGGAGCAGAGCCCAGCAGCTCTGAGAAGCTCCTGTGCCCCACAGATCCTCAGCAGGCAGGACCAGTTCCCCAGAGAGCAATGGTTTCTCTTCCCAAGCTCCCAGGATGCTCCTTTCCCTCTTTTCAAGGGACAGGATCAGCACACATCCTTTCAATTGTGTATCATCAGTATTTTCACTGATAAAATTAAGTGTCTCTGCCTCACTCAGGAGGTTCTTATTTGTCGTCGGCAGGTCTGGTGGCTTCAGGCACAAATTAGCACCAGGCACTGAAGACTGGCCGCTTCTGGGGTACCTGCCATGGTTAGAGCAGAGTCAAGAGGTTCTTGTTTTCTCCCGAGGTGTGTAAACACAGCAGGACCTTGTCTACGAGCCGGGGCACGTCCCCTCTCGGGAACACGGGAGTTTTCCCACGCCGGGATGCTTAGTCTCTGTCCTTCCAGCCCACCCTCTGCGAGGGCACCGGGGATGCTGGAACACCGCAAAGATCCTTCTCTCTGGCGGGCTTTGAGCCTGAGCTTCACCCCAGGAGGCCGAAGGAGGCTTCCAGTAGACGCAGCCCCCGCTGGGAACCGGCGGCCCCCGGGCTGCGGCGGGCGAGCTCCGCTCCGGTGGCTTCGGCAGGTCCCGACATCACCCCCGCGCCGCTTATCCCTGCCCTACAGTCCGCTCTCCCCTTCCCCCAGCCGAACCGGCGAGGGGGAGGAGACTGGAGCCACATTAAGTAACATCCTCTGCCCTACTGCAGTGGCTGGCTGTCCCTCCTCCCTCTGCCCGGATGCAGCGGTTGCTCCCGGAGCGCTTCTGGAGGCGCTTGGAAGTGCTAACTCAGGCAGGGAACAGCGAACCGCCTGCCTTAACCCTCTGCCGCCTACCTGCCCGCCGGGATGCTCAAGGGAAAGTGAGAAAGACGCGAGGGCTGGTACCCAAACTTGCCCGCGGAAGCCATGGCCCTGCATCCCGCAGGGATGCCTAGGTGGAATTCTTTCAGTGTAAGAAAAATTCCAGGGTTGTTTGCAGAGAAAAGGGACCAAGAGTTAACTCCCAGCAAAGTCTGACACCGCTGATTCATCTTCACTTTAAAAACTCTGCCAACGCAAAGGATGCTGACTCCGAGAGTTCTGCATAAATTTGTCCTCCGTGAGTCATCAGAGCTTTCTTTGGGAAGTCTGCTGGGAAGGAAGGTTACCGCATGGCCAGGAAAACACACCGTGACCCAGGTGGAAATTAGAAACGGCCAGATTACAGCAGCAGAAAGCCCAGGGCAGAGATTGAGAGACACCTGTGGGTACCGCCAGCCCCGGAGGGGCAGGGCTGTAATTTCAGCCCCTCCTGCAGCCACAAGGAGGCAGAGAGAGGCTGATTCACTTGCCCAGGGACACCTGGAACATTCTGAGCAGCGGGAATTGAAGTCACGAGTCTCCTGGTCTGTGCTGCAGCACAGCTCCTGGGGCAGGATCACTGCAAGGAGTCGGGAGCCAGTACTGTCCAGAAAACCCCAGTCTGGTCATTTTGTTGGATCTACTTCCTCAGATATTACACCAGTTTAAGGAAGAAATATTTCGCAACGAGGGTGGCGAGTCACTGGTGCAGTTGCCCAGAGAAACTGTCTGCCCCATCTCTGTAAACATCCAAGGTCAGGTTGGACAGGGCTCTGAGCAATCTGATCCAGCTGAAGATGTCCCTGCTCATGGGAGGGTGTTGGACTAGATGCCCTTCCAACCCAAACTATTCTATGATGATTTTATGCTCAGATGAGCTATGGCAGAGTTCAAACAAACAAACCAGAGACTATTTTGGAGATTTATTTTGACACAGGAACAAATTCTGTCCTCACAAGAAGACAGAGATTCAACTTGACCTTCTTGTCTATCACATGAAGGAAAGCAAAAATTGGTCCACATGTCTTCAACATTCAGGTATTTATTCCTGTGGCTGTTTTCTTCCTTCCCAATTCTTTCTTTGTTGTTTTTTTGTCCCAGGAAATCCTCTGCAGAGCAGCATTAAGCTCTGAAATATTAAAGCATTATTAAAAAAAACCCCACAAACTAAAAAAAGCAAAAAAAAAAAAAAAAAACCAACCAAACAAAAAAACCAAACAACAGAAAATTATGCAAGAGACTACCTGAAAATCCCTCTTCCCTATTTTCTTCACAAAACTTTTCCAACTTCAAGACTTCAGTGGTTTTAGTGTTTCAGACCAACTTACAGACATATATTCCTTCTCCCCAGTTCTAATGTAAATCAGGAGAAGGTACTGGAGGTTCTTGAAAAGGAAAACCACCCAATAGTCTCATAAAACCTGTATTCTGCAGGTGCCAAGGACCCCATCACTGGAGGAGGGGTACCCTGGGAATAAGAGAGCTTCCCAGAGAAGAAATGAAGTGGAGAAGTGTTAAAGCCTGTTTGCTGGTTAGGTTTCCAGAGGAATAGCAGCAATGCCACCAGCCTCTGCTCCCTGCAGGGCCCGTGCTCTGTGTGGGGCAGTGGTTATACAACACACCATGCTTCGCTTCACACAGCTGTGCACAGCCTGATGGCATTAGATTAACTCAGTCCATGTCCCTAAAAAACAGAGAGCAAGAAAACAAGCCCTTTTGTTTGGGCTGGTCTGGGAGCTGTACCTGCTTGGCATCCGCTGCCTTCTCTTGCATGATGCTGGGAACAGATCAGGAGTGCAGACGTGCCACGGCCTTCTCTTTACTCTGGAAATAGAACAAGGGAAGCTCCAGTTTAGCTCAGTATATTTTGCTCCTAATAAATAACCTTCTGTGAGGTGCAGAAATTATATTTTCCACATATTTGAATGCACCTCAGCTGGACTTTACTCAGAAGCTGACACCTGTGTTGCTGTGCTCAGTTCCAATGCCAGATTTCCTCCTCTGGGCTTCTGTGTTTACCACAACAATCCAAAGTTTATTTAACATGTACAAGGTTCCGTAAGGTCACTCACATTCTGCAGGTTTCATGGTGAGCTCCATCAGCTGCAGCAACTGACCCTGCACAGAAAATAACTACTAATAGAACATATAACCCGATTCGAAGCAGATTTTTCCAAAATGCAAAAGGAGGGGCTCTGTGCACCTCCAGTCCCCAGCCCCCAGCGGTAACAGCACAGGAGAATTCACATAGGGACAGAAGAGTCTTGGAAAGTCCAGCTCAGTGGAGATCTGCTTCTCTTCCATATCCAATTATCCCTCTGAACAGACAACAATGTGCCCCAGGAAAATGTCTGAAAGGGACAGAAGAAAACTCAACTAAACTCATTACATCAACAGAACAGGCATTTTATTATAGTGGGACTTCACAGCTCCAGAAATACCCTGGGCAAGAAATGGGGTTATTCACCACAATGTGCTTGGTAGCAAAGGATTCAGGCACGGAGGAGGGCTCAGGAAAAGAACATTCAAATATTATCTATCCTTAATGAGATGTCGTAACCTCCAAAGGGCAGTGAGTGAGAACTCATTTGTTGTGCGTCAGAAGTCAGTGTTTCACTGGTACAAAGCAGAGACTCTAGGGAAAAAAATTGCAGATAAGGATTTTTGCATTTGCTTCGAGCATTGCACTGTCTCAAGGAGGGCTGGCAGAATCACTGGCTGGATCCATGGGAATGTATGGACAGGATTATTCCTCAGCAGGCAACACCACTGAGATCAGCTCTGGAATGTTTCTGCAGTTCTGCTGCCTGAGTCATGCAAGGCAAATGGAGTTTTGTAGGACTAACTTTGAAGCAATGCACTTAAGTTTGGCATCAGATGCAGCAATTAAACATATTTCTGCATTCCTTCAGATTACATCTCCATCAGCTCTTGGATGAAAGAGAATTTTGGTTTTTCTTGTTCTTTCACCAAAAAAAAAAAAAAAAACCAAACCAAAAAAAAAAAAAGCCAAAAAAAAACCACACAGAAGAAAATTACCTAAGTGGTGCAGAGAGAAAAAATTCCTACTCTAAAGGAGTTAGAGAATATTTTGAGTAGTTTATCAAAAGTAAGACTGAAGTATGGCTTAATTAATGTATAAATACCCTTGTAGAACAGAAGTACTAGCTCTGAAAGGACTCTAATCAGTCAGTGCTGGGCACAAAGAGAAGCTGAACTCAAGACACAGACAGTACTACAGGAAATAATCTAGATACTTCACCTCTCAAGGTTAAATTAACAGCAATCCTGAATCAATGCATCCCAGGTAAACCACTTCTGTGAGCCCTCGGTGCCCTTGGGAACAGCACTGGAGCACCCATGGTGTCGCTGCATTGAGGGGCACCCGCAGTGGCTTCTGAGCAGTGACCTTGGCTTGATGTGAACCAGACATCCCCAGGGAAAGGCTCAAAGGCTGCACTGCTCAGAACCCAGGAAAATGTTGCTCAGCAGTGCTGGATGAGCAGCTCAGCTGCTATTTTCTTCCACAGCTGACCCCGTGCCTCATGAGTGAGCTAAGGTGGGATGTGTTCATGTCATCCATGTCCACTGTTCTCTCTGAGCGTACACAATTTCCTGTGTGTCCTAATAGCCTTGAAAGAGTACTTAAAATTAGCACTGGAATCAAAGACTGAAATAGCCTACTGGGTGTGCTAACTGGATTTTGGGAGGGGATTCTGCCAACAGCAGTCTGCCCCCTGCCACCAGTGTGATAGAGCTAAACAGCATCAAGGCAGTGGCTTCAGCATGAGAGTGTTCCTCCTCACCTGTTTTTGAACTTAGTCTTGTCCCAAAAAAGCCACAGCTCTTATAAAAAGGAGTAATTATTGCTGCTTCATGTGACAGCGCAGACAGATGAATGAAGGCAATGGGAGCTATTTAAAGAATATTTCAGAGGGTTCTCACATAGACCAAGCATGACGGTTCAGCACAGTCTGATCTCTCAAAACTTACTTGAAGTTAGATGCCATTTACTGAGGCCAAACAGGCTGTGACACTGCAAGAGGAGCCTGTCAGGCTGCTGCAGGCACTGACATGTGACAATGACAACAGTGTTTTTTGACTCGTAAGTCAGATTTATAATACATAAGGAACTTACAGACTTTCTGGGGCAAAGGAGCCATTTTTAGCCTACGTGAAATCAGTATTAATAGCTATAATTCAGCTGTTCTGAACCTGTTTTTTTTAATCTGCTGTTGTTTTTAAGGAATGTGGCTGGATTTATGCACCCATGATGATGGCTGCCCATCACCCTCAGTGATTCCCTTACAGGGTTTTAAATTGAAGGAGGGTCCTTTTAGAGTATATTTTAAAAGGTCTTTTACAATGAGGGTGGGCAGGCCCTGGCACAGGTTGCCCAGAGAAGCTGTGGCTGCCCTATCCCTGGAAGTGTCCAGGGCCAGGTCGGACGGGGCTTGGAGCAGCCTGGGATAGTGGAAGGTGTCCCTGCCCATGGCAGGGGGTGGGATTGCATGAGCTTTAAGGTCCCTTCCAACCCAAACCAGTGTGGAATTCTATGATTAGTGACAAGTCCCACAGCCCTGGAAAAAGTATAGAATTCCTCAATGTGCTGTGATGGAACAGGATACATGAAACAGGGACTATTTCTAGGAAGGAAAACAACCCTCCCACTGCTCACCCTGCCCAAACATTTACCTTGCCATGGACAAGAACAACCCTTGGCATTCATGGGGTTGTGTTACTTACCACAATGCTGCAACAGCTCCACAAGAGGTTTGGCTTTGAATGGAGAGTCCAAACTACACAGGGCTCGTGTGCTGCTCATCCAAGTGTGCAGCCCTCAGGTGTGGAGATGTTGGGAGCGCTCAGTCTGCAGGAGTCGCCGTTCACATGGATGGAGCCTGACAGGCCACAGTGACATTCCCATCTCCTTCCTCCTCTCCTGCCACCCACCACAAATACCCCAAACCATCCCACTGTTTCGGAGCTACAACATATTAATCTCTATTTTTTAAGACCTCCCTGGCTGAAATGACAATAAAATGTTCCCATAATGCAGTTTGCCACATCAATTTATTGTTGTTCTTTTTTCTCACACGGCAGACAGACAAGAGAGCTTTCAGTCTTTTAGAGCAATGTTCAGAACCCAAACACTGACCAGGTCCTACCACATCTTCACACATTTGATTTTTAATAAACTTCTCAGTATCAGCATTGTCATGAAAGCACTGCAGAGCTGCCGGTGTCATCCTTGCAAATTCCTACATGCAAAACCTGAGCTTTTCCCCCACCCTCTCCTCAAATTTTCAAAAAAATTTGTGATATCAGTCAAGGGCAAAATTTCACATTTCATCAGCAGGCACGGGGGGAGGTTTAAAACTTTGCTGCAGAACTGTGAAATTCTACCTTGGGGAAAAAAGAATGGCACATTTTCCTGAATTCACTGTGAATGAAATATCCTCAGTGGTCCATAGAAATGACACCATTGTGAACTGATTCTTTTTTTATGCAAGAAAAATCAACTCCCCCACCCTCCAAAAAACCTGTGCTTGTTATTTGAGGAAAAATTATAAATTCTGATGCAACCCCAGGTTATTTCTTGTTGGTGGTGTGGATATTTTTCTGCCACAGCTTAGACTGTAATGGACCCTTCAAACAGACCAGAACAATATAAATCCATGTGCTGTGGTCTCTTGGTTGAGTGAGACGTTATAAAACTTTAAAAATGAAGCATTTACAACTAGAGACATAAAGACGTGCTTTTAAAATTGTAAATACATATTTACAGGCTCATGTGATAAACCAGAAGTTCTCTGGGAAAAATTGTTCCTATATCAGAAAAATGTACACACTTCCCTCCTTGAGCTTGTCAGTTATTACAGTTAATACCACTCTAAAAAAAGCAGCAAAAATAAATTGCACAGAAGTGGCCTCTGCTAACCTCATTGGTATGCCTTGAAGGCACTGAACTCCGCAGCATCTGTGCCAGGACTCCCTGTTTAACTGCCTGGAAGTTGAGTGGGTCTCAGAAGAACGGGCTGTTTGAAGCAAGATTTGGGCTGCATGGCAAGAAAACTCTTCCTCAGCAACAACCCTCAAGTGACCAGTGAAAATTTATACTCTAAGTGTGATCTTTGACATGGCTGCACTGGGAAAATCAATCATCAATTACACTGGTGCTCTAAGTCAGAGTATATTGGAGCTGGTGGGTTTACTAGCACTGTAAGTTCATTTTCAGAGTGATCTAGATGCTGTCCAGGCACACAGGAAGACAACTCCTGTTTGAAAGAACAGGGTTTACCATACTAATATTACATGATGAGAGGAAGGAGAAAATGTGGACAGAAAATAAAAAGATAATGTGCAAAACTAAAGTGAGGCCAACTGATCAGAGAGCTGTCTGTGCACACCAGCTTCTGGGAGATAGACAAAGGCCAGAAAACTTAATTTTTTGTGCTATTTGATCAAAATTTACGAAGCCGCCTAGCAGATTTGAATACTCACTTCCAAGTACTTTGAATGAGTAATGAGAACCTCAGTGTTCCAAGGCTGCTGTGGAAGATTTCAGCCTTCGTTTGGAACTAGTACATTACATATTGCAAGAGGAAATTATTGCTAGCAAAAAGCTCCAAAGGGAACAAATCCTAGAGACTCGCCACTCCAGGAATGGGACAGAGCAGCCAGCAATGGCACAAGCATCTCAGTGGTCTCACAGTCTTGGACTGGAAACATCACTTCCAACATGGAAGGGGATGTAGCTTTTTATGGCTCAACTAGTTCTCAGCATCTCAGCCTTCCCCCCAAACCACAATTGCACTTAGAAAGCCTCCAAGAGGAGTTAATCCAAAAAACCTGTGTGAGATAATACAAGATCCTGAAGACCTTTTCTTTCCAACTCAAACAACATGTACCTAAAACATTTTTACAGTGCACAAACCCAATGTTTCTTCTTTAAAGCTTATACAAAATTAACTGTTTTCAGCAATTTCATACACATATATTAATATCTGTAATATATATATATATATATGAAGACACATAAAACTGACCCTTTTTTTTTTACTTTTTCAGGGTGGTGGGAAGCAGTATCAACTGGGCACTTGTTTTTGATTACCTAACATGTGCATACACAGATCTGTGCTTATCTGTGTGGAGTGCAAAGACAAGGACAGGAATAAACTGACAGAAACAAGAGGGAAATACGGCAATCAACCCCCTTAGCCTCCTTAAAAAAACCAAAAAACTTGGATGTTACATTAGCAGGGACCCTGGAAAAATGGGTCTTGACTCGGAGATGAAATGGACAGAAAACATCCCTGTGAGATGATGCACCTGGGTGTGATTGTCACCATCTGGGGGCAAGGAAGAGGTAAGAGAGTTCCTGCACCACATTTTATCAGCTGATCCATATGTTTCTGGAATTTATCTTTACTGGCTCCCAGCTGCCTTCACAGATTTCCTCTGGACAGGACCACTGAAACTAAACATGAATTTATGGAGTCACAAACACAAGTGCCATATTTAAGGACAAGTGTTGTACTTAAGGACAAGTTTTGCCTGATACTGCACAGCAACAGCCATGTTTTTCACTCTCACTAAATAAATAAATCCTGACCCTAACAAGAGCCCCAGACTGACAACAAAAGTAATGGCAGCTTTTGAGAAATGGATGCTTGTCCCTTTATGAAACTGGGCTGTCAGTGCATTCACAGAGATCACATAACAAGTGGTCTTCCCAAAAAAGTCGGTCCCAATGCACTTCAAAACCAACAGAATCACACCCATTAAAGCTCATGGTACAAAGAGGCTGGGGTATCCACGGACTTCACATGTGGAAACTTCAGCAAAACCTACCACCAGTGAGGTTTTTTTGTGGGATGCCCAATTCTTTACCCATTAGGATGTAAAGTAGAAAGTAAAATAACGTAACAGCCTTTTCAGAATTTAATTGCATAGTATGTTAAACCCCTCTATGTTCTCCCAGACAGAGGAGACTCATCCAGACCCATCCACCTTCTGAACACAAGTAGTTTGCTTGCAAATGGCTGAACATTCCTCCATGCTGTTTCACTGGCTGTGGGTCCATAGGGTCCATGTGTGAGGGGACCCCGAGTTCACGCTCTCCCCAGCATCCACAGTTCACCACTCTCCAGAAAAGGCAGGATCTGCTCTGTGCTCTTTGCATTGGAAGGAAGGATGGAATGACAGGAGTACTTCCAGCAGAAGAAACCACCGTCCCTGTTGTCTGCTGAGGAACTGGTCTCACCTCATCTCGGCAAAAACAGAAGGGGATAATGCTGGAGGGTTACTTTACCTCATCTTTTCCAGTCAGAAGTTCCTGAAAATACACAGAGAGTTGCATTTAATCAGAGACAGCTTTAAGATGAGTAGGCACAGCACCTGCCCTGTCACATGGAGCTGAAGCAGAACAAGTCATTCAGCAAGTGCTGAGCAGGGAAGAGACGCCCAGAATTTCATTTTGCTTGGGTTTCCCACAACTAAATGGTCTGTGCTACAGTTAAGGATGGTAACATTTCATTAGTCATCACTCCCATTATTCAGGAGGTAGAAAACTTCAGAATTTTACTAATTTTTTCCCCAAATGTTATTTTTTGAAACAGATTTAAGAAAGAATAAATTTCAGGCTGCAGCATCTTTATTTTGCTGGTACTCATCATCACCTTTAGCTTTACATGTGTTGAGTATCACATTCCTTCACTGTACATCAGTATAAAGGAGATTATTATCTGCATGTTAATGGTTGGGAAAGTCAGGAGCAAAAAACAGTGACTTGTTAAAACCAAGAGTAAATTGATTCAGCCTCACCAATACACCGGGCCAGGTCATTAATTTGCCCAAGCCCGCAGATCTTCATTACACAGTTTATCTCACAGCCCAACTAATGTTTTTGCATGCTATCACAGCACTGCAATTTGCACTGTAATGCTGCTGCTGTCTGAGCTCCTGGCACACCACCAAAGCAGCATAGCACACATCCTCACATGTCCTTTTTTTTTTGGACAGAGTTAATTCTCAGCCTAAAAGATCTCAAAGTACTTGGCCCACTGCTACAACCAGATACAAATATCATGACAGGGATAAATCCCATTCTTACAAAAACTAACACCATCTTCAAGCTCCCCAGGATCCAGAGGAGAAATGCCTCAGGTCTTAAAAGATCATAAACAAACGAAAACTCTCCTTACAACTTCCACGAGGTCAAAGGGCTGACTGCCCTAACGAATCCCTTTGATTCAGAGTAAGTACCCATAACTAGAAAAGACCTTGTTCCTTGGGACCAGCTACAAGACCAACACCACTGTGGGTTTTCTGAGGCTTGATCATATCTGTAAAGTGTTTTGCACTCCGTGCCCAGAGAAACATGGAATGATTTGGGAACACAGGCCAGGTGAGCCCTGAGCATCCTCCCGTGGCTGTTCCTGTACCTGGTTTGGTTGGACGTGCGGAGGGGGCTATTTCTTGAAGTGGGATGAGGTGCAGCCAGATTTCTTGCATTGCCTGGTGCTGGTGTTATGTGAGGAGGAGGAGGGACATCTAGAGGCCATGCGGAGCCTGTAACTGCACAGAGAGGCAGAAAAACTCACACACATGGATCAGGGCAACGAGGGAGCAGCTTTAGGGCCCTATAGAGGCTTCTGTCAGCTATGAGAAAACTATATTCCACCCACACTGGAAGTACCAAGAGCCACTTCTGAAGGCAAGAGGGGATTTTTTTGCCTTGTTCTGAACTTTCCCCATGAGTTTATTTAAGCAGGGAACAGATAATGTCAACTGGAAGCAGCATTCAGTCTCCTACCCCACATCCCAGACCCTCCAACTGGGACAGACAAACCCACAGTGATGTCAAGAACTAGAAGAGTCAGTCTGTTTTCTCAGGACAGTCCATATCAGGTTTTAAAATACACATTTCTGGAAAAGCAATTTTACTTTACATAAGAATACCAGCACATCTGGTCATTCTTGCCCATGTCAGGGTCTGCAGACCACTTCTGTCACTATTGCACTGGCAGGCTTGGCAAGGACACGTGCAGGTCACTACAGTGCCTTTACTGTAGATAAGTTATTTCACTTCAAATTTTAAGCTAACTCCAAGAATCCCACAGTGAAAGTGAAAATAAGAGATTTTTAACTGTAAGATTTTTATTTTATACCCCTCTCAGTTGTGATTCCAAGAAGAAAGCCTGAAAACACAACTCAGAGCAAAGGAAGTCGAAAGATTTCTGCCCTATTCTAAATATACAATCTCAGTTCAAATATAAACCGAAGCTAAACTACCTTACTCTAAAAGATTCCAAAAAATCCCCTACTTGTTTTCAAATTCAGCATCTTTTCCTATCATGCACATACCTGTCTGCTCCCGCTCACACCTGTGCACCCCCACAGGTAATTACATGCCTTCCTTCTCTAGGCAAGTTCTTCCAAATTCTAACAAAACCCAACTACTTAAGTTCTTCCTTTTGAAATATAATTTTATTACATAAAAGCCAGATTTTTCTTGAGGGTTTTTTTTTAGAGTTTCATATACACCCTTAAAGGAGATCTTGGTTAGTCTGTCCTTACACACAGTGTAACTGCAAGTTAGACATAAAGAAAGAAGTGCAGAATTTTCCATTACAACAGAAAACCAAAACCACAGAAAATTTGAAAAGTAAGGAATTCAATTATTTCCAAATTAAAATCAGTGGTTAAAATTGTCCGCCAAAAGTTTTGTTATTGTTCTCTGTAAGTCATAATCTCCAGCCCTCGTGAATTGAGTCCTGAAGGATTCAGTGTGGAAGAACCAGAAAGTGGTAATGGGGAGGTCAACAAAAGCCAGATTTTTGCTGTCCCATATGAGGACTGTTACCAAGGGCAACAGTAGAATATCCAAAATAAATTCAGTTTGTTTGGCTTCAGTTCTTTACTATAACTAAAAGAGAGAAAATTTAGTTTCTTTCTATTTAGAATGTTCCCATGTAAGTAACATTTTCTGCCAAAATAGTAATTATGATCTGTAAAAGTTGTTCTATAATCAATAACATCTGCATTTTATTGCATGCAATGAGGCAGTGCCTGGATCGTGTGGGAAACCTAGAGGGAAAAAAAATTAAAAAGTCTAAAATCCAAAGAGACAAAGTATCTGGGAAAAATCTGCCCTGAATTTTCAAATGCACACCTCATTGAGACCTTAGGAAGAAATTCTTCCCTGTGAGGGTGGTGAGGCCCTGGCACAGGTTGCCCAGAGAAGCTGTGGCTGCCCCATCCCTGGAAGTGTCCAAGGCCAGGTCAGACTGGGCTTGGAGAAACCTGGGATAGTGCCCTGCCTGTGGCAGGAGATGGGACTGGATGGGCTTTAAGGTCCCTTCCAACCCAAACCATTCTGAAATTCTATGATCTTTTAACCCTAATGTCATTAAGCTTTAAAGCTAATAGGACATGGCTTCTTATGGGGAAGTCGAGGATTAGAGGAACAAGATAAAAAGGGATTGTTTTTCTAAACAGAAAGTGAAATTGAGTTCTTTATAGCATTCTTATTGCTGCCTTTCCATTCTGTTCTCAACAAGCCATGCTCCAAAACTGCGGCTCCATCAAAGCCACCAGGAATCAGTGCCCTCCTCTGTACCAACATTAAACTTATAGGGATGGATAACTTTCATTTAAGGAGCCTGTTTAAATATAAGCAGGAATGTCTGGATGTTTTCAGGCTAACTCTGGGCATGCAAGGCGAGCTAATCTCCAAGGGGGAGGGGAGCGAAAACCCCCCTGCATTAGGAACAAGGATCAAGGATTGCAATTTCTATTTTTAGCACTGTCACTTCGCACCTGCTTTCGCCATCTCAGCGCTGGGGTAACTGGAGACAGGCAGAGAAAAAGAATTCCCAGCCACCCTGAGCAATGCGGGCTCCCCAGATGGGGTGAAGGCTGTATCCCAACCCATCACACCCCTGAGCACAGCCCAGGCTGCCTCCGCCCTGCCAAAGCCACTGCTGGGAACAGTCCTAGTCAGAACAACAGGAAAAAAAAAAAAGGAATAAAAAAAGAGTAACATCAGAAAACACACTCTGCTTGCAAGAAAAAAAAGGCCCAGAACCCAAATGTTAGGTGGCATTAAGGACTCAGCTTCACTAAGTTTTCTCTGTGAACTAAGGACTTTTAAAGCAGGATAAACAGTTTGGTAGATGCACCAGCTATGCCATAAACTAAAGATAACCCAGAAGTTAAATGAGGCTGTCCACACATAGACAGGGCTTAAAGCTCTCTCCTGCACCTGAGAGCACACCTTTACTAAAACAGATAAAACACCAAATTTGGTGAGACTCACTACAACAAAAATACACTAAATCCCAGCCCTTAGAGTCTTCTATCCACAGATCTGAAAGTGTATGAGTCAGTACCATAACCCCATTTTTCAGTTCCAGGACTGAGTCAGAAGGAAAGTGATTTGCCAAGGTCACTCAGACAATCTGCAAGCAGAGATGGGAACAAAGGTTTCCCTACCACTTGCTTTACTGTTACCAGGTTAAAGTGTCTCCTGAACACTTAAGTACTTGTCCAAACCAAATTCCTACTTTCATTCCCTTCCCAGGCCACTGAGCCTTGCCATAAGCAGCACATATGAATGCCAAGGCGAGTAAAAATGCCAAATACCAGCACACCCCCTTCCCTCAGACATTCCCAAAATACATTTGGCATTTTTTATGCAAATTACCTGGTCTTGTACCATACTTGTGCAATGAACATTCTGCCAGGTTGCTAGTTTAGTTCTCTAAGTGTCCCAGAAAAATAAACCATGTTATTTGTGGGAATGAAGGCTGCAGTGATCCGAGGTGGCTGTTGGTGACCCAGGGAAATCCAGTGAACAAAGTCATGGCAGTATGTGATAAAAATCAGGGGATTTAGGTTCACACTTTTGCCTCAATTAAAGTGTGGGGTTTTTTCTGCAGAGCTTATACTTCTACACTCTTTATCTGTAAAACCCCCATACCTATGGCCCAAAATTTCAGACACTCCCCCCCCTCAACATATCTCCTAACAATAAACATGGCAGGGACATATTCTATGAAGTGTTTCCTACTCATAAATAAAACAGTATCTAAGCCAACCCAACTCATTGATTGCCTTGTGAAAAAAAAAATACAGAAATGTGGGTGTTCAAGTCTAAATTCTTGGCTTTGCAGAATTTGGCTGAGCAATTTCACAGGCCAGAAGACAAGTGGGAGGAGTTTGGGGGGTGGATAAATGCCATTTCTGGGCTTTCTGCTCTCCCATCATGCTGCTGCCCTGACTGGCATCTGCTCTCTGGCACTAACATATTGCTTGACCAGAAATTAAATACACAAAACAAAAGCTTGCAAAAAACATTAAAAACAATCAACCACCAATGAAGAGATTTTTAAATTTGTCTGTTTCAGTGAAACAAAATATTTGGCAAGACAAAAATGTTTATGGATAGAATTTCCTTTGGAGGGATATTTCTCGTTTCTATGGAAGAGTCCTACACCTCTGTGTACAAAAAATGGGCAGGCAGCAGAAAGCAAAAAGGATCTCAATGTGCTGTACTGTGCATGCTTGGAGACTTACATGTGTTTATTCATGAAAGAGTTGGAGCATGTCAGGATTTTATCTTTCCATCACGTAATGCTGAAGGATATAACATGAACATGATGATTTTATGGTCAGGCCTTTCATGAATCTAAGCTGGAAAAACCTGTTATTGAGACCCTTTGCATTCTCAACTTCCAAGAAGACACCTAACAGCACCTCCAACCACAGTGCTTCAAAGAGCTTCATGCCTTTAAAGCAGCATTGCTCCCCCACAGTAACTCCAATATTGCTTTGTTTCATGCATGTGCTCAAAAGTCCAAGTTTCTTCCTTGCTGACTTAGTTCCAACTCCCAGGAAAATCCTGCTTCAGATGATCATGAACTCTGGTGATGAACACCAAACCAAAAGCAAGAAGGAATCTCACACCATCCCTACAACTCATGTGGAAGACTCTAAAATTAATGTATCCGCACCATATTACTTAAACATAACTAGATTTTCAGAAACAACCAGAGATCTAAAAGTAGGCACTTGAAAGGAATCCAGCACTGAGGATGGCTCCTGAGTTCCTCCAGAAAATCAGTCTCCTTGAATGTACTTCACATTATTAGTCACTTTAAGAAATCCTGGTCTAGATCTATAAATTTACATGAACAGCAAACAGCATCATGACAGCAATTTATCTTCCTGCCCTTTTAAAGCAGCACAGGGCATTGTGTGAGCCAAAAGGTGATGAATGTTGGGTTAAAAATAACAGTACTCAAAACCATCGTCTACACTGTCAGGGAATCCAATTTGGTTAGAAGTTGGTATCTGCTGAATCACATTCATAACAGAATGAGAACACTTTCATCACACATAGGGAACATTGTAGTTGATTTCATTTAGCTTTATACATAAATGGTGACTCCAAAGGAGTTCAGAATAATTGCTGAAAGGCAGCAGAACTAGTGTGACCTCTCTGTCCTGCACATCTCATTGCATAAAAAAGAAACCACAGAACAGAATGTGCTTTAGATTTGAAAAGACACATTAGTGAGAGCATTTGCCATAATGAACAGAGAATACAACTTCAAACTCCAGTGACAGTGGAGTTTAAGCGTGAAATTCTCTAGAGCAGCTCAGTGATGGAAGAATTCATTATTTCTGATGTCACCACCTCCTTCGACACTGCAATGTTCAGCAGGAATCTCAGTACCTAAATGAAACACTACATAAATTCCACCATCACACAGCTGCAACGTGCTGCTCACACAGAGTTTGGACATGGGAATGAGCTTTCAGATGCCCTCAGCAGCCAACACATCCTCTGCATTCCCCAAAAAATGCCTCCCCTGAAAAAGTCCTTGCATTTACTTTATGACAGGCATTTAATTTTACTGAGCAGCACTGCCTAAACTGCAGAAGAAATCACAGACTGATTAAGGTTGGAAAGAACCTCCAAGACCATCAATTCCAACCTGTGCCCCAGTCGCCCTCTTGTCACCCAGCCCAGAGCACTGAGTGCCATATCCAGTTATTCCTTGGACACCTCCAGGGATGGGGACTCCTCCACCTCCCTGTGCAACCTCTGACACAGGTTGAGGCTGTGTCTTCTCATCCTGTCCCTTGTTCCCTGGGAGAAGAGCAGAATTCCCTCCTGGCTTCCCCTCCTGTCAGGGAGTTGCAGAGACCAAGAAGGTCCCCCAAGCCTCTTTTTCTCCAGGCTGAGCCCTCCAAGCATCCTCAGCTGGAATTAAGGTTTTGCTGAAACAGGCTCAGATATAAAATTATTGCTCTTTTTCGACTGGCTCAAGGTATTCTGAGTGGTGCAAGTCTCAGTTTTGCTGCTCACCTGCAGTTCCACAGCACCTTGCACCACACAGACTGAACACTGAGCCTCTGCTTCTGAAAAATGGATCACCCACTGAATAATCAAAGGTGTTTCTCACAACCCTTTGGCAGTTTCTGGTAGTACTGTCACCCAAAACATGACTCAAAGATCCTGTTTCACTTGTGAAACATAGAAGTCTTAAAAAATTAAACAGAGCAATACATACACAAAGTGCATGTTGTTCATTGCTACACTGTTCCACAAACCACTGGAGCTTTGAATAAATTAGGAAAATGAAGTAGCTACCTATCTGTTAAGAAAAAGCCTCCCTCCAACTTGATGCCTGCTCAAGCTTCCCTTTGGGTTTCAATTTTACTGCTTTGTGTCTGGAAAAAATAAATAAATAAATAAAAAAACAAAAACCAACCAAGCAAGCAGCAGTATTTCAATGCCCTTTTTCCAAAGCATGCTCTGCAAGTACCACAAGCAGTTACAAGCTTACTAAGAGAAGTGAAGGTGCAGGATTAGCAAAATGAGAATAGAGAGCACTGAAGTGTGAGTGGGAAGCAGCACTCAAGAGGTGATTCAATGGCAGCAAGGCTTCCTCTGAACTGAAGAGTAGGGTTACTACTAGTTAGTGGCTGGAGACTGTGGTCCAGAGGCAGCACAGGACTCCAGGACCTCCTGTTCCTCTGTTCTGTCAGTCGTATCATGTTAGACACTGGATACTTTACAACCATTCCCACTCTAACCCTCTATTTGCATTTGAAACCTAAGTGGGGACCCTTGTCTGACTGTGATGGGCACAACATGGCATCAACTTCTGCTATAGTCAGTGTTACCCTGGTGTTCATTTCACTCAAAAACACCTACAAGACATTCCATAATTTGCACAGTAAGATCCCAAACAAAGCCTAGGAAGTAACTTCTTCGTATATATGGAATAAAAAATCCCTCCTTAATAACACTAATTTTCCACTCTTATTTGGTGTGTACAATGGAACATTAACTATACACTTAATATATCATGCCTTTCTAGTGCATTATTTGTATCTTGCTCTGAAATAAATTTATTTTCCTTGTCATCACACTCTTTCAAAAAATATTGGAAGGTCCTACATACCCCCTCTTCCATTAGAGAGCTGGTATTCCATACCAGTTTAATAAAACAAATGTTAAAGTTCACCTCTCTCATCACTTACCACACAAGCTCAGGTCCAAACCAGCATGCACTTCTTGTTTAAAAACTACTCTTCAATGTCTTTTCATCGTGAACAGAAGTACAACATCATGTGACTGACACAGAACCCACACTCAGTAAATAAAAGCCAGAATTAGTATGCAAGGTCTTCTAAGTTCTTTTTAAGGTCATTCACAAGCTGTCTGTCACACGTTAGCTGTTGCAATTCAGCTTCTTGGCTGAACCTGACTCCAGTAAAAGCTGGAATTGGATAATAATTTTGGAAATGAAGTCACAAACCAAATGAAGTGAGTGCCGTTCCTACTTGCATTTGAAATAGAACATTAGACGTCAAACTCTGTGACATCTCCCTAAAGAAAATCACCAGAGTTTTAAATAAGTCTTGCAATACAAAATGTCGACAAAACCAGAGAACCAGCAACACCCCAGGCTAAATCATCTCGGGCAGCTCACACAGAGTGGAGTTTGCAGACGAACAGAGGTCTGCCTGCATCACCTGGATTGCCCTGTAACACCTGGGACTGAGTATAGCTCAGTCAGTCCTGGCTACAAGCTGGTGCTAACACCTTCTAACAAACTGGCTAATGGAAAACAAAAAAAAATTAAACACAACCTCAGATCTGTCTCCACACCAACTCCAGCATCACTGTTTTTATTAAACTGACACTCATTTGATCTTGCCCAGTGAGGCAGTTGGTCTCTGTAAACAGGAAAAGTTTAATTGTTTCCATTGCCTGTTTGGATGCGTTTCAAGACATGTCAGCACTTTGTGAGCAACATCACAGCTTTATTGTTGCTTCAAATCACAAAGAGGCAGCTGTAACAGTCAGGGAAATTCAATTATACAGATGAGATGCAATAGTAACTATGAAAGCTGGACATTTCTATCTGCCATGAGTCACCTATTTAGGAATGAACCTCCCTGAGGATGCACTCTCATTTTGGAGCCGAGATTTCCATCACACAGCACCTCACTGGGGAAATGGTGGGTGCAAATGCAGGTGAACACCTCAGTGCGGCACATGCTTGGGACACAAGATTTAATATCACAGCAGAGAATGGCAACAGCATTTCTGCCATAATATTAAGGAATGAGGCTGGTTTATTTATGATCAAGTTCACTGCTGGACATGGCTGATAAATCCTTACAAGGTGACTGAAATAGTGAGGCTATTAAGACCAAACAGCAACAGGTATTTTATTTGTCAGTAACAGAAGATATGACCAACCAGTCAAGTTTATCTCCTGCCCTCACTAATCTCAAAACCACCAGGGTTTTCACTTTTTTTCATGTTTCTCAATTCTTATAAGGTATCCAAATAAAAATATGGGTATGCGAAAGCATGTTTTCAATTGGGTGAATGTAGCAAAACCAAATCAAGACTAAAAAGCTTCACTGTGGCTTTCTACTATTGATGGAACAGCTGCTGTAAAGTAAGGATTCACCTCTTCCCTCTCCTGAACAGCAGTGTGGGTGCAAAAACATTCCAAGAACAACACTGGACCCTCTGCTTCACTGCACCAGATCTTCCCATCAGCTAAAATTCACAGAAAATTTTGTTATAGAGCACGTTAAAAGAAATGACACAGCACATGAGAAAATAAATTGGGAGCTCTTACTAAATAATGTTACTGAAAGAAAAGCATTAATTTGAATAGACAACCAGATAAAATAGTTACTAATGGATTAGTAGTGACAATGTGAAGGAATTGGGTGCTGTAACACTCTCAGTCTTATCCACGTCACACTGTTCCATCCCACACTATGGGACACAGATACTTCCAGCTCCACTGCAGGAGGCAGAACATTTTTGGAATGTATTCCACCACCGAGATAATTCTCAGAGCCAGAAAGTCTTTACAGGTGGGGTTTTTTTTATTATTAAACTATTTCACAAGTTTAAAGCATATAAAAATAAACACTGTAGTATCAGAAAAACACTATAATATCCAAAGTTGAAATGGTACGTGCAATTTTCATTTAAATAATTTGATTTATTAGCTGTGTCCACAATTAAAGAGCAAAAACCTAAGGCTAAGTCAGAAGTGGTAAACTGGTATAAATTTGTTTCAGTGAACTGGGCACAGACAACTGAAGGATGTAAGAACACTTAATTCCTCCTAGATGCACATAATTTAATTTTTCCTGCTTTCCACAAAAAAGGCAAGTTTCTCAGAACTTTATGAGTTACAGAAAAACTGTCATGATGGTTCCATCTAGTTGGTCATTTAAGTGCTTGCAACACCACAGACTTGGAACTACAGTTAGAACTTACAGGATGGACAGATGGAGGAGGAAAACCCCTCTGCAGTTGCTTACCTGCATTTGCAGCCCCTTCAGCAAGGCTAGTGTTCAAAGGCAAGGACAACCCCACTTTTATGTCAAATTGTCATTTTAATATTTTCATTAGAATAGTCTTTATATCACTCTCCAATAGAAGAAACAATATAACTAACAGCAAGCAAACTTTAATACAGGAACATGCTCCAAGATTAAAAATCCAAAATGAAATTAATGTAAAATGCAAATCACATATAGTACAATTGAAGTGTCCAAAACAATTTAAATAATTTTAAATATTTTATTTTTTTAAAACTTGCTACAAATGCTTTATACAATATTTCAACATAAAGTCCCCATAACAGAAATGTAACAAAATGGGAATGATAGTGAAAGTGGCACAAATTCACCAAACAAGTATTAAACTACAAATTTTTAAGAGGTAGATTACTTTTTAAGTCAAGAACAAAAATAAAAGGGGTGGCTGTAAAAAGAAACTAAGTCACTTTCCATCCATTCTGTTATTAATTTGAAAGCTCTATGAACACATGACAAATGGTATTTCTATAAAAAGCTGTTATGAACAACAGACCAATCTGCTGCCTTAATTCATTAGAGGTGAACAACTTCTTAGAGTAATTATATACTTAACTTTCAAAATATGCATGTCTGTAGCCCTGCTCTGGCCTGATCCATAAGAAGATACACTGCATCCATTAAATGTCTGGTGTTTAAAAACATCATTGCTATAAAAAGTCTTATTTGCATGTGCAAATAAGAACTTGAAAAATTCATAAAACATCTAATGGGGGCTTTTTTCCCCATTGTGTGATGGGCATCTAAGAGAGTCAGAAAGTGAGGAGAAGATGGGAAGAAAATGGAATTCTGCCGTGCTGGGTTGGCCTCTACTGATTCATTTAGACAAAAGGCTTTAACAGACTTAATATAAGACAAAAACACTTTGAGTGCAGCAATTGTCCCTGAATCTACACTGAATTATGAACACACTGAAGCAACCTGCTTTGCCAAGCACACAGTGAACTCCATGAAGGTTTGCACAGAACCAGGAGCTGAGCAAACACCAGAGCGAGAGACTTGGTTTATCCTGATGATTTCCTCTGGGGTTTGTTTTTAGCAGTATCCTCCTCTAATCTGAATCATCTTGTGCATGTCAGGCATGAAATAAGGAAATCTAGGCCTGACACTGAGCATTATTAGCAAGAAGCCTGCAGGGAATTTTGTAACTGTGAGTCAGCTCCTGTGGATTTCGCAAGCTTGGACTTCCCATCGTAGTGCTCTTCCTAAGAGGAGCAACAGCTCTACCATGGCAGTAAGGGACTTTTTGTTTTGTTTTTACAGGAGATTCCTAGAAAATAAAAATAAAAATAAAAAAACCAAACCTGAAGATAAATGACAGAACAATTTGAGAACACAGCATGTTTACACAGAAAAACTGAAAGGTGAAAAACTAATCAGGAGACAAATATTATGCAAGTCTTGGAAAAATATTAAGATTTCCTGGGGGAAAAACCCAAAACCCAACAGTATCTACACAGAGTAGGATCAAAATTAAACTGTGCTGACATTAGTGTATGAAGGCAAAAAAATTCTCCATACTTGATATCAAAAAAAAGTTGACCAGACAATCTAGATGTATGAAAGTTATTTCAGAAACGAAAAGAATTTCCTAGTGTAACTACTCATTAAACCAATAAAGACTGCGAAGTAAAGTAATGGTATTTGAGCCAACCAAGGAAATCTTACCCCAGGTCAATTGTTATGTCCCCCAAATCCTCCTGAACAATTCCCATATGTACTGATTTCCAAGTACTTGATTATTTTACCTAAGGTCAAATGATTCATTTGGATGGAAACATGTGTCCTTTTGGTTTCTTATTCTCATCTGTTCTGGCATCGTTTAAGTACAGTTGCACATGTAACACAGAGAGCCACTGATGAGAATTAACATGAAGATGTTTGTGTCCCAAGAGGACAGGCCTTGGGAGACATTTCTTGCTCCTAAAAGGCATTTTTTTACTCCATTAGTGTCCAAATTCCACTAATGCTTCAACACGTTCTAATTTATGTATAGACTATTTAAAGTCAAATTCCCCTCTAGGCCTTGGCAACAATTCTGCTATATGGAACCTTTACTTTACAAAGCATTTCCTCACAATTTCCACCTCGGAGTCTCCACCATAAGACACACACACTGTGAACAGTTTGAATTTTGACACTCAACAGATTCTGCTCAGGGACACTTGTTCTGACAGAAGGTGCCAGTTCCTCCCCCTCCTCCAGTAGCAATGACTTTGATAAAAACATCCCCCGCCTCAGCCCTAAATCTGGTGTTAATCACAGCCATCGCTGCAATTACCAAACTCAAAAGAACTCTTAATTACCAATGAGCTTTGGGAAAGTTCCTTGGCAAATCAGACATCTGTTCCCAAGAATAACAGGGCAGGAGCAAAGTAGCAGAGGTTATAAACACTGTGCAAAATATACTATTGATTTGAGAGACTACATGAAGACGTAAGTCGGTACTCAGGCACATAGATTAAGATTTTATTTATTTATTGAAGTATTACCCTTTCTTGTGATTAAAATGCTTCTTCTCAAAAAGAAATAGAACTTTAATTATAAAATTTTATAGTGAAACATAAAAGCATGATACTTCTAACAAATTTACATGTTCATGTAACTTTTCTTACATGTGTATTTCCCTTATATTAGGTATTTAATGATCTGATTTAATCCGTATGCACACTTTTGAAGTATTTGGTCATGGTTCGTTGCTTTCATATATATGTGTGTGTGTGTATATATATATGCAGAGAATGCTTTTTATTACAAACCAAAGCAAGTTACTTCAGTGAGTAAAGAATGCAGTCATGATTTTTAGCTTAGTGAACCGCCATAAATAAATCTAGAATGGTTCTGGGCCACCTTAGATACCAAACACAAGGTCGCTGGTTCCAATGACAGTGAGTTTAATTACATTAAGTTTGTTTTTACTCAGGTATTGACTTTTTTCTCCAGTTTTCAATTCAGTTTATAATTAAAGACATTCTCTATACAAACTGTGTATTCTTTCATGACAACATGACAAAATGCATCAAGTATGTACATCAGACCTCAGCATCAGTGAGCTGCTCAACCATGTTTTAGGAAATGCAACCTTTTTTATTTAAGCATGAGAAACTCAAAAAGAGAAAAAAAAAAAAAAAACAGACCAAGAAAACTGGCAAACCAGCAAGTGTGTCCCTGGGTTGTTTCAACTTCAAATGAAATGCTTACCTGAAATCTTTTAGCTCTTGCTTTGTACTGCTTTCATCTCTTTTGTTTTCTGCTGCCTCTGCATTTGCTGCCTGCTGCAGGCTCCGTGTGATGGGTCCCCCAATCCTCTCTCTAGACTTTACACTGAACCTGTCTGCCTTTTTCTTACTTGCCACAGCAGATTTACTTGGCAGAACAGCTTTATTATTCCTTTGTATTCTGACATGCAATTTCCGGGACACTTTGCTGGACATTCCAGAGGAATTGTTCTTAGTGACCACCTTAGTTTTTTTCCCATCAACATGGGACATTTTAGACACTCTTACAGGACTAGAGTTCCTCAGTGATGAAGATGAATTTGGCTTTTTAGACCGCATGGAAGGTACAAATTTAACACCCTGTTTGGACTTGAAGGAGGCCGAGGGGAGCTGGAGGTGTGCAGGTCCTGAGGTTCGTGCTCTGGTCTTGCCCAGGTGAGGCTGAGTGCTCTGCATTTTGATTTCCGCATCTGCCGTTCGCCTCCGCTGGTTGCTGCCTTTTTCATTGCTTGCAGGTGAAGAACTTGCACTTTTTTTGGAAGAATTCTTTTTAGAGGAGGGAGAGATGGGTTTTTTGGGACAGCTGTATGAGGCATGTTTGTTCAAACTCCCAATGTAGGTGAACTCTCTGTTACAGTAGGGGCAGATGTGAGAGTCTGACTCAGATGGATTGTTTTTCAATTCTGCCTTCTGCTGGGCAGATTTCTTTTTTTGCAGGATAGCTTTCTGGACAAGCTGGTTTTTCTTTTTCAATGCACTTATTTTTAGTTTATTGGAGGACATTTTGCTAATCTCAACATTGAAATTGAGTCTTTTAGGCTGACCCATTCTTCTGAAGGCATTCTTCCCAGGCCCAGTTATAACCACCATGCCATTCTTAGGCTGCACTGTCTGTTTGAGGGGCACTGGATTTTTTTTAGGTGTGTATCTCTTTTTATCACTGGCAGATGCACAGGCCAGTATGTGTTTGTGTAATTCAGGCATGTTATCAACACTTTTCCCACATTTTGTGCATCGAATGGCAGTAGTAAAAGTCTGAGGAATATTGTGGGTAGTAAAGTTTGTTGCAGTAACTCCAATACCCATTGGATTGCGATGATGATATTGAAAGGGAGGTGGTTTAAAGCTTGGGTAGTGTTGATTGAGGCCCATACGAACATCTGGATCTTTAGATTTCACTCCAGAAGCCATTATTTTTATAGTTGTATAAAGCTCTTCAGAGGAATCATTTAGATCTTCATCTTCCTCCTCTTTAGAAGGTTCCAAAGAATCTTCTGGCAAGCTCTGCATGTGCTCCACGTTCGCCTTACTGGGGTCAGTAAAATTCTGGGGTCTTAAAGTCCCACTTTCAAACTCATGGTGTGTGCACTCTTTGTCTGGATGGAGATCCCGCTGATGCTGTTGCAAATTGCACAAAAAAGCAAATTCCTTTTTACAGACGGAGCAAACAAAGATATTCCCTACTCCGTGAAGCAGAAAGCGATGTTCTGACAAGCCTGTTTTATCCCTAAAAAGCTGTACACAGAATTCACATTTGAAGGGCCATTCTTCAGCATGAACAGACAAATGCTTCGTTAGGTCTTTAATAGAAAGAAAAGGTGATTCACAGACATTGCACACAAAGCTCTTAGTGAATGTTTCCTGCACCAGTCCCGATTCACTTGAAGTGTGAGGATCTTCTCTTGCTTTCTGCTGCTCGTTTTCAGCTTCTTCCTGTTTTATTATTGGGAGAGAACTTTCAAGATTATCAGCAGAGGAAAGAACAGAAGAAACTACTGAAAGAGGAGGTGGAGATGGAGATGATGAAGATGAGGAGGAGGAGGAGAAAGAGGAAGAAGAGGAGGAGGAAGATGAGGAAGAGAGTGTAGGAGGGCCAGGTGAGGCAGCAGAAATAACAGGTTCAACTGAAGGAACAGGGGATGGAGAAGGAGAAACCGTAGGTGAAAGAACTGGTAGTGGGGACTGGGTAGTAGTGTTGGAGAGTGGTGATGGGCAGGAAGAAGTGTTAGTGGCACTGGCAGAGACATCTGGAATCGGTAAGGGCATCGTTGGGAGCAGGGGAGGAGGCGACGTAGCAACTGTTAACACAGGTGGGCAGGGTGGTGGGGAGGGGGGATGAGTGGGGGTCAGCAAGGGGGGCAGCTGGCACACAGGGGGTACAGCAGGTGCCTGTGGCACAGGGGAAGTGGAGGAACTGAGGGGCTGAGTGTCAGTTGAAGATGATGCTGAGAGCCCGGGATCCATGTCAGGCTCTGCCTGAGGCTCCAGGGCTTTGATGGAGCTCACGCTGCTGTTCACCCCGAGTGCGCTGTCTGCAGCCACGTCCATGCCGTTATACTCATTTAGCAGAACCTTCTGTAACATGCAAGTGGTTGGCTTCTTCTTTTTAACACCACTACACATTGGCTGTATGGAATTCTCTTTGTATTCCCTAATTTCAGCATCGCTGCAAGGCTTCTTATGCACACTTAAGTCTAAAACAGATTCCCAGGGAACCTGAGTCTTACTTTTGACATCAGACCTTTGTTTCACACCACTGGATAAATCCAGTGGCTGCTGGTTGCACACATTGCCAAAAGTTGGAGCTGCTGTCCACTCTTTTGATATTTTATATTCTTCAAAGCAAAGAGGGCTCAAAGTCTCTTTGTCCTCCCTTCCAGTCAAGCTCCAAGCAGGTGAGTTGCTGTGGCTTTCTAACTTTGGCATTTTCGAGCTCCGAATATTATCATTCCACACAGTTTTCCCCTCACCTGATTTGACAAAGTCTCGAAGCACTGGACTGTGCTGTGGAGAACTGGGAGGAGAGCTGGTCCTTCTTTTAAATCTGCTGGATACTGGAGGCAAAATAGGTGATGATGTAACAGAAGGTCCTAGTTTAGGGATTTCACTTGATGGAGTTATCTTCTTATTGTCCTGTGTCTGAAGAAGCTGCTTTAATTTTGATGACAAATAAACCCCTTTTTCTTTATGAAAAGATAAGCTTTCTGTTGAAATGCTAAGAGGAAGATTTAAAGAACTTGTAGGAGTTACAGGTTCTGGGTCTATTTCAGTCTTTATTTTTGGTACAAGAGGAGGGCTGGCAGTTCTTCTCTTTTTGGATTCATTGCTCCCACTGCTAGAGGATTCCTTAGGAGGTTCACTGACATGTGTTTGTGTAACCTTTATATCTGAGGAAATTTCCACCGTGACCGGACTGATTATACAATTCAAACCATACAAGTCTGCAGAATTGGATTCCATCTGAATCACATCACAATTGCTAGTGCTGCTGTTGGACTGAATCTTACCATCAATGTAATAATTTAAATTCTCAGAGATATTGCTGGAAATATCCATAATATAGACATCATCTACTTCCCCCTCCTCCTCTATCTCTGTGCTGGCTATGTACACACTCTGCACTGGTGGGGCGGGCTCTGTCGGAAGTGGGGGCTCTTCAGTGAAGAATCCTTTTCTCCTAACCCCTTTGGGAATAAGATGACGCTCATGAACCCTGCGCTGATGCCTTCGCATGTTGGTGTGAGTTCCAAATACCTTTTTACAGTATTTGCACGGGTGCAATTCTTTGGGCTCCTTGTTTTCCTCAGCAAATGCGGAGTTTGACATTTCTTGGGAAACCTTCTCAGAATCCAAGACAACAGAGTCTTGCGCAAGACCAGAAACATTCAGGTCATCTTTAAGACCACCATCCACAATTACCTGGTTATCAGTAACATTATCCAAGTGTTGTGATGATGTCAGTGTCAGGAAGGGTTTGCGTTTGGGCCCAGCCTCGTGACGACGCTCATGCCTTCGCCGGTTAATTTGGGTACCGAAGGCCTTCCCACAGTATCTACACTTGAAGGCATGGTTGAGGGTGGATATGTGGATATGCATGTGGCGCTCAAGTCCTTGCTTTGTTGTAAACTTCCTCTCACAATGCTGACAGGGAAACATGAATGCTTCTTGAACATCACCATTGGATTCACCCCCTGCTTTTGGAATTTTCACCACAAGATTTTTCTTTGGAGAGTTTTCTGGTGATTCCTCTGATGTACTTTTTTGTTCTTCCAGAGAGTCTAACTTTTCTTCACATATCAAAGGCATGTCAGCGTTTTCTTTAGGCATATTGGTATCTTCTATCTCCTCTTCATCTTCCTCTTCTTCATCCTCCTCCTCTTCTTCATCATCTAAATCATCTGATGCACAGTTTATTGCTTCTCCTTGTTTGTCTTCAGTTACCACTTGTGGTTCATTATTTGGACTGGGGATCATCAGCTTTGGAAGCACATCTTGATTTACCATTTCCTGAATCACAGCTGTTTGTTCCAGGGACAGAACACCAGAAACAGAAGGTGTTTCATCTTCCTCTTTATGACCTGAAACACACAGAAAGCATGACATATTTTTACCAAATATTTCAGAGTATGCTACACCTTTGCCCTCCCTTTTCCTAAAGCATACCAGTGGTGCACATCTTGTGCAAGCAGAAGGGACCACAGAGTGAAGGCATGGAAAAGTTAGAGGTCAAGTGAATGAATACTGTATTTTTCCCCCTTAACAATGACTTCTGCTAACTAGCAATAAACAATGACTGTGTAACTAAGCTCCAAAGACAATAGAATAAGGACTTTGCTCTCCTCTTCTGTTCTAAGGAGTTTGGGATTCATGTCTAAATTTTGCAGAACATTAGTTTTTCCTGTGGTCTAAACATGCCAAAGTGTTCTTTGATTCAAAATTATAGTTAGAAGGAAAAGAATAAGATACTTGGGCACTCACCCTCTTTAGAATCCCTCATATCTGCAGAAGTAGAATCCAAATCAGTCTTTTTCTCTTTTGTATCTGCTTTCTTTCCCTTGTTTTTACCTTCGTGAGTCTTCTTCTTTCCTGGGGAGGAAAAATCCCAACACTTATTATTCCTGTTCAATAATTCTTACTTATCATATTTGAGTTAAACCCCCAGTTTTGGAGTATAACACACTTCTGCAGAGACCCTGCTTTCCTAAGGAATACAAAAGACAGTATTAGTAGAACAGACAGCATTCAAGTAAAGTTGCCTCCAGAGCCCAGAAGAATTATAATTAAAGATAACAATGAGTTTCTAAAAACCTCAGACCAAAATACTTTCTACACTTTCAAAGCAAGAACAAACTACAGGAGAAATGTCCTGTCCAGGGTAACCAGCTCACATCGTGAAGGTACCCAATACCTTATTATGGCCATTAAACTCCTGTATCTTATAGAAATATATGGAAAATAGAAAATGTCTTCATATACCATTACTCCTTAGTATTAACTGGAAAGCTTACAAAATGGAAGCCCAAAGAAGTTCTTGTATTGTATAATCATCCTGAATAATGAAGGCACTTGTAATAAAAGCCAACTAAGTAATAACATCAGGAGAAGACTAAAAGGACCATATGTGTGACCAACAAGGCAAAGGCAGTAAAACTAGATTAGATGGAACTGAGTAACAGCAAAATATAAAGGCATTTTGTTGTGTCCACTGACACAAACGTTTGCCACTGACACGAGTTTGCTAACTCTTTCTGTTAGCAAAATGAAGCAGCAACTATTAGTTGCAGAGGATGATGAACACAAAGGGGCATTATGCAAAGAGCTGACCAGTGACGCAAGATGTAAACAGGCTGAAAACTTCATTTTCCACTGCACTACAAAGTACTGCTAACTTTTTGCGTTAGTCTTACAGGTTCAGTCCTATAATATTCAGAAATTATGATAACAAGAGCGTAGTAACAAATGAAACTTCATGGCTTTCCAACTGAATTCACTGCACAGACCACACTCTCCACACAAAAAGCAGAGAACCCCGTATATCCTCTTAAATTTCCTGTTTCTACACACCAGCCCTTGGGAATGAAAACTTTCTAGAAACAGCAATCCAAATTCATCCTTTGCCCCCTCTAACATACAAAAAGCTACTTTATAATGCCCTGCCTCTTCCCTCTGATCCCAAGTGTCCATCACAGCCCTAAATCTATTTCCTATTTAGAAGCACATTCTTCCAAGTCAGAATCCTCTCAACAAGTTCCTCCTTTTTGCCCCTCAAAAATATTTTTCACATCTTGAGCCAAGAAACTGAAATGCCTTTTAAAGAACATATTCCTCTATTCAAACTGAGAAGCTCCAAGCACAACCCCCAACCAAGCAGCTCAGAGACAGGTCAGCTTTTAAAGGAAACACTTGTTTTGGTTGGAACATTCTATTCTATGTAAATAATTATCTGTATTTCCACTCAAGGAGCTCAGACTTCACAGGCCATGCCCAAATTCTGTTATGTTTCAGTTTCCTGTGTGTGATAAACCTTTTTTTATTTTCTTAGTCCAATTTAACAGTTTTTACTCTCATAAGCCAACAATAGTCACTCAGAATGAATTTTTGTCACCTTTTGAACACACACAGGCATCTTCCCTGAATGAACTGACAGTTATCTCTGAATATCCTCAAATAATGTAACAATCCCCACATCTAACCAGCCAAAATGAACCAACACAGGATTATTTGGACAATGGAATACTGAATTTTGGTTTTATACCAAACACCTGCAATTTTCAGAAGATTTAGCACATATTTGAGTGTTCACACAGGCACAAAGAGTTTGAGTGCATCTTTACCTGACAGGCTGCTGAATGTCCAACTTGAACATGATTTTTTTTATTATCAGCACATCTAACCAGTAGCACCATGATCTGAGTATGAAGGATTTCAAATATGCTTCCAGAAATATCTGCCAAGTCACCCGAAATTGCTCTGGGAATGTACAATAACACAATCAAACAGTTTCATTTCTAGTGAAAAGGTGTAAATATAAGCTTTCAAAACATTCCTAGGGAATCAAACATACATCACAACACACCTTATGAGTGATATAATAAGCCATATTTCATTGTTAGAGCCCTAAGAGCTGTGAAGTTTTTTGTAGACCACTTATCATCTGAAGACCAACATCAGTATCCTGACTTAAATGACAAACTTCTGAGTTTATTTATATGTCTCTACAGGTGAGACTGGAAACAAGGAGGATTGCTGCACAGGCCCCCCTCACCTGCCAACCCTGGCTGTGCTTAAGAGACACTATTTTACCACATGGCGCAGCCTATCACGGTACTGCAGATGAACTCACTGCACAACTCAACACTTACTAACACAGCAGCACTCAATTTCAGCATAGCAACAGGTTACTGTCAGTCTTCAAACCAAGACCAAATGAATTCTTTGTTTTAACAATATGGGAAATGTATTTCAAGTGTGAGCTAAAGCATGTAAAGGCAACAACACAAATTCCAAGTGCTAAAGAGTGTACAAGTGTTTCAAAGTGTTGTCCATTTAGAGAATATACCATTTATAGTACCCCAAATCCAATTATTTTTGGGGAAATTACTACAATAGCAGGCTTTGCATGCAAAATTGAGTTACTTATGTCACATACTGATGAAAAGAAGACCATTTGCAAGTTCTCCTGCCACACTCATATCAAGATGCAACCTGCTCACAATGCAACCTGCTCTGTCATACAGCTGGAGATGTTTCAAGTTCTTCACCTTTACGCATTAATGTAACTTGAAGAGAAGATTCACCAAGTGCCAAACCTGCTTTTCTGTGAACAGTGAGCAAAACTGCTTGTGTATGCACAACATTTCAGATGTGTCACACATTTCTGACACACAGTAACCAGAGACACCAAGCCACTGTTGATAATTTCCTTTACTAGATTTAGTTTATTCTAGGTAGGAACCTTCCTTCAAGCATGGCAACGACTGTCCTAGATGCATCATTTCATGGCCCTGAATGTTCAAAAGTAGATGCCCAGGATGAGAATTCTGCACAAAGTAATAGTAAAGTGACACTTCACTGATATGCTCTCCCACCTTTCATGTATCTGGAGTTCAGCAACTTCTGAAGATACTTAACAGCTGTCAAGGCTTTCCCCCGTAATTTCTTGAAGTAATTTTTAATTCATGTAAACCCGGAAGAGTTGCATCATTTTCTTCCTGCAGATTTTCATGAAAAACATAACCTATGGATATCACTGAGTAGCCCAAATCTCTCCCTTAATTTTCTCACAGTTTAAGAGGTCAGGAACTAACAGAAATCTTCAGGAGATGGGAAATGCCTCAGAACACAGAACCTGGTGGAAGCCTGAGCATAAGTACACACGTGCACTTACCATCAGGTTCCTGCAGGGTCCTACATGGCTGCTACGGCCAGCTGGATCCTCCACTTGGTCTAAACAAGAAAGACACAGGAATGAAGCACAGGGAAAGTGAAATGAAAACAATGACAAAAGAATAAATGAAGGGCAGAACTTAATATATGTGTATGTGCATTAGAAGAGTTGTAAAAGAAAGATGTAAAGGAAAATGAAAGAAAGAAACAGATGGAAAGTAGGTTCTTGTCTGCTGTGAGGAAGATCAAAAGAGGATTGCATCAACTTGTTATGCAACTTTAAATAGGGTTCCTTTTTCTCCCCTCTCCTTCACTGATGTTGTAAGACAGGTCAGCAGGAGAATTATCTGCCTTTACACCTTTACAACACCTGTGTAACACTGGCAGTAGAATGAGATCTGCTGTGCCTGTTGCAATGTCCAGATAATCAGTACTCCCACTAATTTTGGAGAGTTCAGATGACAACAGAGTAACAATATAAGACAGAAATCATCTTTATTTGCCCATACCTCATTTTATTGATAAAACTAAGACACCTTTAAACAACCTAATTACCTGTGCTCAGATTTTTCTGTTAAGCAAAATATTAATGAAACAGTTAAACCACTGAGTTATTTCTGGTGAGTTGGAATGAGCACGCTCAGATGCCAAGAGAGAAGATGTTAAGCACAGTTTTTCCATAGACTTGGAGCTGAACTCTATAATTAAATATTGCCCAATTGCTCAAGATGTTATTATCTTTAATAACCTTTAAGTGCAGCACAAAACATGTTCTCAGTTAAGATCATAAAATAAGAAAGACACTCATATCTCAGCTCAAACACTGCTTCCATCACTTACAAGGAATATAGAAGGCAGACATTTGCCTCCCCAAAAGCCTGGGGTTAATAAGGGAAAAGAATAACTGATATGAATTGAAATTACTGGTGTTTCTTGAAGATCTGTAGCCAACAAGTAACTGCAGCCCAGTCACACATCCAGCCCACAGCCCACCTGTGTACCACAGGTACCTGCCCAAATCTCACATTTCCTGGAGAACAGGGGAGAAGCTCCCTCAGAGACCCTCTGGAAAGGACTCTTAGACCACAGATGAGGGTGGCACTTTGAAAGGATATGACTGAAGGGGAAAGATACACTGCCAAGTCATACTCTCAACACCCCACAGCCTCATGATGCAAATTACAGTGTAATAATATAAATTCCCTGCTTAAATTCCTTTGGAACTGGTTCAGATTAAAGTTTCCATCAATCCCATGCAGTAGCTGCTACTATTCTACAAATGAACTATTGCCTTTTCCCCCTCATATTAAAACAAACAAACAAAAACAAAACAAAAAAAACAAACAAAAAAAACAAACAAACAAACAAACAAAAAAAAACCCCAACGCAGTATTTAGGCACTGAAGAGAATGAAATAAAGATTAAGTGTATAATCCAGCTAAAAAACTGCCTTCAGAAAATTCAGCAGAAAACAACTGCACAATCATTTCCATATTCTTCTGATTAATGAATTCTAATATACTGATGCAACTTGAATTTTGAGAAACAGCTTGCCATGCACCAGAATTCATCTGTTCCTGTATCCAGAATATTGGAAGGTGTCATGTTTTTTAAATAGATTTCTTAAGCCTTCAGGCATTGGTAAAAGTCTGACTTAGTTATTTGTTCTGCAGACAGGCATGAGCACATGAATGCCTTTCTCACACAGAAAGCTACATTCAAATAACAGCATAAATTGCTCCAGAAAATTAAATCCAAGCTGTGTTGGTTGAAAGAGCATGAAAAAAAAATTGCAGAAACATGTTGCAGTGACTTCTCAGAATCTTGTCCAACTGTGAATGGCACAGCATGTAGATGTCAAAGACCTTATATATTTAATAAATGGAATTCAGTCAAGTAATTAAGCACCGAAAAATGGTATTCAATTCAAAATGCTTATTATTAAGATGTGAATACTAAGAGTGTTCTTTTAATATTTTCCTGGTTTGCATTTAAGTGTCTTAATTTCACTTTTTGTTTGTTTGTCCAGTTCTTCCATCGTTTACAAAACCTTTCATTTTTCTCTACCAGCACCTGCTCACACAGAAAAGCCAAATCAAAAGCCACCTGGCCAAATAAGGGGCAACATGCCTGTGTGTGAAGGGCTCAGAGCCACTAAGAACAAATCAAGAACTCTTTAATATTCAGGGAGAACTAGTAGGCACAACATCCCTGATATATATATAAATACATGTATTTGGGGATTATTGGTATAATCAGGGGGATTACAGAAATTTGCTGAAAACATGACCTCATACCCACAAGGTTATGCAAATATTTTATTTAAAGATCTAAGCCAACAGCCACATTTTGAAGGATATAGCACGGGTTCACTGCATGGCTGCTCATTATTTTGGCAGAAGGGCTGCCCTTTAAGCACCACAGCCTCACACCCCCAGCACCTGCCCCAAAGAACATGTGACAGCACCCACCAGCTCAGGGACTGTGGCAATTGTGATCTAAGATAGGTGAGGTTTGTAGAAAGAGGAATAATTGTAAAGGAAAAGTTAAAATAGCAGGTTTAAGTTACAAAGATACTAAGTATTAGGCTGGGAATAAAACAATTACAACCCTGAAAGAAAAGGCCTCAATGATTCTGCTTTATTTAAACAAACATTGCTTAAATGCTGTAACATCAACTTCCAATATTTCTTCCATAATATTACTGTTAATACAACAATATATCAAAATTCTTTTTAAGTACTTGCATTAAGTACTTCTTTAAAACCTGATTCAAGCAAGTTCAGCTGAGCAACTCTGAACTACCTCTGAACAGTCACACTTGTTATTACCTGGGGAGGGAATGGCTTTGGAACTCTAAAGCTTCCAACTTAAAATGAAACAAAACATGAAACTACTGCCTATCAAATGCTTTGAGGAGAAAAATCTCTTGTACTGGCAAAAACATTGCTACAGAACCTGCCTGGATGCTTCCCAAAACCCCATGGCTCAGAAATTCCAGTACTGCCACAGAACACCTTTAGTGTTAATTGGGGTTTTTTTTCCACAAGCGAAAAAAATCTTTTATTTTCATTTGTTTGTTAGCATCAGATATGCTGTACTAGGAACATTTCCCAGTTTGGCTATAGATCATCCCACTTGGTGGTGACCACATTCATATACAGCCCTTTCTAACACCCTCCTACAAACTCTCCCCTAGACAGGAAGATTTCTATCTTGCTGATTCAAAACTAAACTCTCCATTTTCAGGACTTTATCTTTCTAAATCTGAACATTATTTAAAATTTTTTTAAAAAGTAAAAAGGAGGCAAAAATCAGCACATTCTTATTCATATTCCAGCAATGCTAAGGGCAAAATTCAAGCCACAGATCAATTTCTGAAACAAACATCTCATTAAAGGGGATGTTGGTTAAACCTGAAAAACTCCGAACACGGTATCATTAAGAGGCCTATTTTAACAGTGCTGTCAAGTAGGTATGAAAACCAGCAGTGAAAAGGCAAAATGTAAATGCCTTTATTACTCTGTTTTCCTCAACCTGCCATTACGAGTAACTGATGGGGCATTTTTCTTGCAATACCATTATAAAGTTATCAGATACAACTAGTTTTTGCAGGCATAACTTCAGGTATTGTTAAGCAAATGAAATTGACATGAGCTGTTTGACAGGGTACAAAAATTATCACAGGAGATTTTTAACCTCCAACTCCCAAGAACCAGAAGAATAACTTAGAGCTACAGAAGATCTTAGTTCTCTACAGTCATTCTGCCCAATCTTAATGTATCAAATAATTTTAAAGGTGGAGAGGCAGAATACACATAGCAGTGTACTTTGGGAAAAACGGGAAAGTCTTGTGAATTATCTATAGAATAAGGGTAAAAGCAGTGAGTAAGGGTTCTTTTGTAATTTTTTCCAGCAGAAATTGCATCTCTTCTTTCTTAAAAAGACACTTTCAAGCTTATACAGTAGGAGCAGGGGAAAGAGGAAGCCAAACTTCACAGCAGTTCTATTAATACCAAACTGCATGTTGTATAAGCCTATTGCTACCATTAATCATCACTTCACTCACATACAGTAGCACTTCAATCACTGCATTTTCCAACCAGATTGAACAGGGTGTAATAAAAGCTCGCCTTGGGAAGGTGTTTCAGGACACCTGGAGACAGAAGCACATACACCTAACTGGGTATGTGTATTAAAGTGTTTGTACCAAGCATTAAATACCCATTTTGAAGACAAGAAACAGAGCAATGCAATGACAGAGACTGTTACCACGATATTTGCATAACAGATGAACTTGTTGCCATGGAAAGCCCAAGAAAATTCTGAGCTGGCTATTTAAGACACCAATTTCTGCAAATGTTTGGCAGAGTCTCCACTTTAATGACAGCACTGAAGATCACGTTACTGTATCTCACCATAAACTTCTGATAATCAGTACAAGAAATGGTAGGATGGCATAGGTGTGCCATGTCAACAGAAAAAAATGATCCAACAGTTTGTAAGAAGCAAAAGGGAATACATTCTCATTATGAGGCATTCCTCATGAGCCTAGGCAAGCTGAAACTACTCACAAAATTCAGATAAACAGATGGAAAATAACTTCAAGTTGAAAAATTCTAAGAGTGGGAAGCCTGTGTTAAATGTGTGGCATTACATGAATCCCTACAAACTGAAATATGAGCTGTCTTAGTCTTCTTTATCCAATTTATATCTTGTAAATTAAGTTACCTACCATAACTCTCTACTAGAAGAGAGACAAAAGCATTCATATTACCTGTCTGCAATAGGATGTCATCTACCTTTCTGGCATGTCATTCAAATTCCCAGCACGTTATGACTCCTGACTAACATGAGTGTATATCCCAGGAAGTCAAGTCTATAGACTACAAGACTTAGTCATCCATAATGACTTAAATAGGACAGAATGTCACCTAACACTTTGAAAGCATGGCAAACAAGGGTTTAATTCTACGCAATTTTAACCCACATATGAGCTGTGATGAAACAATTCAGTGTAAATAATCAAAAGCAGAGTTTTTATCTTGGCAAGATTTTAAAATGTTATTTCTGCCCCTACACCAGTATTTCTAAAACAGTAGAAAGAGCACACAAACATGCAACCAGGCTTGCTCTAGATTTTCTCAGTCACTTCAGCTCCTTGCGTATTTCTGCTTCCCACCCTTCCAAATAACACAGCATCCCTCATTCACTACAAATTCCTTGCAAGTTACTCGATAGCTGCCACACAAACACAGCCAGGCCAAAAAACATGAACATTCTTCTCTGCACTTCTATTCCATGAGCTTTTGTTTTGCTAAGTATTAAAACAAAAGCAGCAGCAAGAGAAATGTCAGCTGGCAGAGGCATTTTCCAGAAATAACTGCCACTCTCTCTATATTTAGCCAGTTTTTAAGTGCAAATCAGTTAAAAATAGAGCACCTAAATTGTGTAAATACAGAGAATTAGTCCAAATTTAAATCTCCTCTTTAACCAACAGATTTTACCTAAGTGCAGAAAGTGTTGCTTCTCCATTCTCTAGAGCTCTCCCCAAAACGTTTGTCTAACCCTGAAGTGAAGCTACACACAGATAATTGAAATAACAGGTATTTTGATGGCATAATATAAAAGATAATGCAAGGGAGAGATGACTTTCACAACTACTTGGACCACAAAGTTTAGAATTATCACTATAGATCTGTTTGCCTTTATCTGTAATAAATCACTCAAAGATCTATCATGGACCTATTTGGATCACTGAATATTTGAGAGGTTTAGATCAAAAATATCTGGTGGTTTAGCTAAGTTGTGTTTAAAAGTGACTCCTTACCCCTTTACCTGCCATTTTGTTCTGCTGTTTGACAAACCAGGTATGTTCCAGTTCAGCAGAGGTCACACCAGTAAGTGACGTTTTTTAAAAAGGATAAAAAAACCCCCAACTTCCAAGCCCAGGTAGAGACCCAAAAGCCCTTCACACACAGCTGACCAAGGTGGTCTCTTGCTCTCCAGAGCAACTCTGTTTCCCCGTATCAAACCGAATTCACAGGGTTAGTGAAAAGCTGCCACTGCCTGGAAAACAGTTTGTCCAGACATGAGCTAAGGCTTTGCTTGGAGAACACAGCTGTACAAAGGCTACAATTCCCAAGTAACAGGCCTGCCTTTGTGTCAAGTGGAGCCCTGGGATTACTGTAACAGGAGTCCCCAAGGCTGAGGAAACAAGAGCAAAGCCTCTCAGATGCAGGATCTGGATAGTGCTGCCACCACATTAAATCCCCGTGAATAAAAATAAACCCCTCAGAACTGCTACAAGATCACACTCAACATTTTATTTACATTCACTCAACTTTGCCCTGTTATTCATTTTTACACAAACTGTTTTGTTTACAGTATCTACAACATGTTATTGTCAGAAATTTTTCTTCAACAAAACAAACTATTCCCAGTAAAATCACCCACTTTCCTTTTGGAATGAATTTCATCCCCTTCCTTGACATCCATTCCAGATTTCTTTTAACCTCTTTATCACCTTATTTTTCTTCAGTACAGCCAACTACCTACTACAGTAAGTATGTAGTGTTTTTCCATCAGTCCCCAGTAAAAATATTACAGCATCTCAACTGGGTCTCCAACCTAATAAGGAAGATTAATTGTTAATAAGCAGCTCCTGTCACAACACATTTGCAGCATGAAAACTTTGTTTCTCTGTATCTGTTACATTTGGGAAGACTCCTTTCCTTCCAGCTTGAGTGACAATCGAAGGTCACATGGTACAAGTATTACTGCAGGTCCTTTCTAATTTGTAAGAGTGGATAAAGGAGGAGGATAAATATTATGCAAACTGATTATTTTAATGTACAATACAATCACCAAATCATTTTTATCTGCTGAGAAATTGTGGAAAATTTGCCTTGCTTCCTCTGTGAAACTGTTTCATTCATTTCAGCTGCAGCCCATTGATACTTTCTTAGAAAAACCCGTCAGCCTTCTCTGATAACACAAAATACACTGAATTACATATCCAGAGAACTGTAATCCCCCAGTTGCCTAATCAGTGCATTTCTCAGAGTGCAGCAGAGGACTGTGCTGCAGGACAACAGCAACAGTTGGTGCTCATGTGAACAGAACTGACAAGAGAAGTTCTAAATTTATAGTATGTCCTAAACCAGACAAAAGCAAACTGCATCTGCTTAATCTGTGACATCAACAAAGGACAACAGGCTCACAAAGTCACTACAGGGAATGGCAACTCCGTCCATTTTTCAGAGTAAAAGCAAATCCTAGTCAGAGCACAAGTATATTTGTCTTCTGCCCAGTTAACTGCTACAGTCAAGATTAATCTGTTTATATCAAATTAGACTTTAAGCTGTACAGGCTTTTTGCACATGCCTGTTTATAGCATAAAAAGTTAACTAAAACAAAATACAGAAATACAATGTCACTGTAAAGGAACTTCGACATTTTAATTTGCAGGTAAGGAACCAGAAGAAAACCCCAGCTCTGGTACAGGAGTGGAGAAAGCCGAGGGTGACACAGGTCAGGATTTGGTAGCTACAGCTAAATTTCAGCACGAAGTCCACTTTGGTTTTGCAATCCCCGACAAGGGTTCGTAAGATTGGAAATGCTGGACTCTGCTCTTTACCGGCACCTTTGTAGCCAAGTCAATTTTTTACTCACTGAAACTTGGTATGATCTACTCCTCGGGAAGAGCCCAAGACAACTCTAGGACTTGGCTAAGAGCCTGCATCTATGGCAAAGGTGGACGTTTGAACATTTTGATCCCAACCACTGCTAGACAGGTCAGCTCCCCTTGCACTGAGCTGCTTTACACCACAGCTGACCATCTACACACTTAGTCGGCAAACTACTGGCAGCAACATATAGAAGTTTACATCGGGCTTGGCCCTGACTAATGGAGATGCATGAGAAAATTTACCTAGATTTCTATGAATCAAGTCACTTTCACAAACACCAGGCCTTTCCCATTCAACACTCAAATTGTTTCTGATGGGCTGCCAAATAAAACGAGATCCATATCTGACAGACTGGAGTGAGGCATCTGGCTCTCAACACAAGTTAGAATAATGTATAGCTGACTACTCATTTCCATGGCATTTTGCAGCAATAATAATCATCAAGATGATGGATTTTCAGCTATTACAATACTCTCACTAGAGTAACTTTATGTCAATCAGCAGATTAATAACAGCATCTCTCTGAACTTCTACAGCATTAATCACAGTCAATCAAATGCTCTTGCAGAAGTGTGACAACAAGATTAACTCTAACAGCAACTCTGGTAAGCTTGTGAGTGCTTCTGAAAGTTTCATCCTAAATAACTCTCAGGCATTGGTGATCCAAATAAATATTGCAATTTCTTAGTCCAGGGGAAAAGTGTATAAAAGGTAAGTAAATACTTCCTAGAGAATACTCAGAGATTATTTAATTTCTTAGCTACAAATGTTGAAATACTGAGTCTTGTTTCAATAGCTGATAAATCCAAGCAGAAACTTAGTCTGTTGTACACCTGACACATCAAGTGTAGGCCAGTGAGAATTCTGCAGAACAAAGTCATTCCTGTCAATCTGTTTAAGGCTCTTGGCAGAAATGACAAAATAAATTGGAACGTTTGACAGATTGAAAACATTACACACACTCTGGTCTGACAACTGGTTTTCTTTTTTGGTCATTTGAAAAATGTACTAAATAGTTAATAAGTGAAATATAAAATTTCCCTGATGGTTTGTGGTTTTGTTCTGCAGTGACGTGAGAATCTTTAGAGATGTGACAAACACAAATTACCTGACAAAGGGAGTCTCAATTAAAGAAAAGAGCTCTCAGCCACACACTCAACTGGAGTTTGCATGAATAAACCAGCTATCGTATCTTTGAGCTCACACACAAGTTAAATATGCTTGTTCACCACTGCATAATAAAGTACACGGGGCATCTGCATTTAAGCCCTCAGTATAAGACACTGCCTGCAAACAACTTAAGTGAAATAAATGGTCAGTGCAAAACTCTGGCAAATTGTAATTAAAAAAAAAAGGCACTAAAAAAGTTTAGTACCATTTATGATACAATATTATTCATATTCTGTTCAAATTGTCTTGAAAAGATGAAGTATAAAAAGAAAACACCTAGAGAAAAGCAGTAACAGTGATTAAGAGGTACAGAAAATTCTCACTATAAGGAGTACTTGGAGCCTTTCCTAGATTAAGAGATTGTTCCAGCAGGAGGCAAATAAAATAAGAATACACTGAAAGCCAGTAACTGACTGTACCTTGTATCCACCATAAAACCCAGTGTCTCCAATTAGAAAACAAACACTGAAGTCAGAGACTGCACAGGAGGGTTAGGAAGCCACAGAAAGAGCAACAGTCTCTAGTAAAGCCTTGACTTAATGTGAGGTAATGCAAAGGAATTAAAAAACGATTATTCACGGGAATGGAAGTCACTCAGATTTAAGACAGATGTAAGACAGTCAGTAACCCACTGAGTTTGCTCTCCTGTATTCTATAAACAGGACAGTTCTGAATCACAAAATATTTAAAGGAATAAAAAATAAAAGTACTTGTTTCTCTCTGAAAAACAGTGAGTATTCTCCTACTTTGCAGGAATTCATCCCCTTCCTATTTTTGGAACAAATCCTCCAAATCTAGCTCAAAGCCCTTCCCTAAAACAGCAATTACCAAATTTCCTCATCTTCTACACAGAAGCATTTAAATGCTTAGAACAGCCTAGGAGAGTTTTAATAAATTCTAATACAGTAAACTATTTCTACAGGGGAAGTGGTATTTCAATAGAAACTCAGTAACTTTATTTTCAGAAAAATTAAAACAGCATTTTCCTAAGAAAGCAGAATAATTTCCAAACATGCTGGATTAATTAAAAAAAAAAAAAAAAAAAAAAAGCAGAGAAATACCAAGTTGCTTTTCTTTCAGGTCACTCCTTGTTTCAAATCTAACCCTGACCAACAGGAAAAAATTGATTAATACTAGAAAGCTGCTTGGTGCCTTATTTCACTTACACTGTGAGTTATGTAACTGAAGACACCATTAGCAAATTTGCTGGGAGGTGCCACTACTGTGGTCTAGACAGACTGTATTTTGTTAACTTGAGAAAAGCAGTCTAAGGGAGTGTGGCTAAGAAAGCAAGAGTACAAATTAAAACATGGAATGCTTTAGAAGTTAATTTTTTTCCTGTTGGATAACTGCATACATCTGGTCTAAGCAGAACCAGGCAGCTAGAAACACACCAGCTTGTTACCATCATGATTGTTATTTTAAGTTGAAGACAGAAACAGTACCAAGTAACTGTGGAAACTGCTTATGGTACTTGTGTTAATAGTGATCTGGTGACAGCATTAGGCCCTTACACTGCACCCCTGACCACTACATGCAATTAAACCCTTCTCCTGAAGAGTTCTGCCTTCTACCAGGCAGTGACTTACAGACAAATCTGGGGTCCTAGACCACAAATACGTGGATGCCTGATGGCACTGTCAGCACAGACACACCATGACACTGGTCCCAGTGACATCCCACCCACCTGGGGACAGCCACGACCAGCTGCACGTGTGGAAGCTTCCAAAGGTAGTGTGTACACAATGGTACAGCTGAGGCTTCTGCAGAGGAACCAAGCCCCACAGCCGTCCTCCTAGGCCCTGTCATTCGAGCACAGCCCTAAACAGGTTCCCAATGACCCCAGAAATCCAATACAACCTGACCAAAGCAAAACCACTGATGTTCTGTAATAACTCAGGAAATGCCTGAATGTGCCAAGGCCTTTTATTTCTAAAAGTTTATACTTAGAAACAGAGCTTAAGGGGTCAATACATGCAATTTAGTGCCGAATTTTTAAATTTTCTCTTAAATACAGATAATTTGGTGCCTTATTCCTGAAATGAAAGCTTATGTCCTCCCATTCTTAAACCCACAGGCACAAGAAAGGCTGCAATGAATCACAGCAATTTCCCTGCGCTGTTCTGAAAGCTCAGAGCATCTGTCCTGGAGCTGGGGGCACTGTTGGAGAAGTGAAGATGGGAATGTAAAGTAAAAAGTCTCCCATTGTAAGCGTATCATATATGAGGGGTAAGAAAAAACTTCCACTGCTTAGCAGACCTCAAATATATTAGATACTCTCCAGAAAGAAACTGCTGTGAGAGATACAGTTCCCTTGGTGTCCCAAATGCAGCTTTTAACTGGCATTGTATAAGCCTTCTTGTAAATCAGTGTGATTTGGGGAAATTAAAATAAAATTCCATTTTTAAGGCTTTTTTCTGGATGATCTTGTTTGACCTCCTCCTTCCTCACTTGTCTTTTTCTACTGTCACATTATTTAACCTGCTGATTTCATCCTTATTTTTCCCTTTCCTCCAGCAGCAATCTGACACTGTTTCAGCAATACTCATAGACAGAAGAAAAACCAGTGTAACTTTTCAGATGGAAGCATTTATTTAGAATCTGGGAAGCAGAAGCTGAAGTTGCATTTTGCATTCAGACTGATATAAACCAAGGCACAATAATTCTTTGTAACAGAAAAATTCATTCATAATTCACTCACCTTCATCTCACACTGTCTCTGGGCCAGTACCGGTTACTAAGAGTTTCCCCTACAGCTCACCTTCTCTCTGAAACCTGGTAAGAACTATGGGGAACAGCAACATTGTGACAGCAGAACCATTTAAGGTAACAAAGTTTTAAAAGATTTATTAGCAAGGGTTTGAGACTTTAAAATTGGGCTATCATAAATAATCCCCACAGCACAGGTGACCCTTATGCAGGTGCTCTGACTGCACCACAACAGAGAACTATTTTATGAGTTGACACAACTGTGCTTCAGAGGTCATTTGGTTTCGTGACAACCCACTCCAGTTGTGTTATGCAGCACATGCTTTTGGAAAAATGAAATTACAGACTTTTTTCTCCCCTCTTGACAGCCTGAGCGTGCACAGAGAGCAGCACACACAGCCCTCACTGCAGACACAGCACAGACTGCCACAGGCTCTGCTGCCTGGCAGAGTAAAAAGTGGAACACTGAAAACAGCACAGCATGAGGCACCACCATGGATAGAAATAAGCATGGTAGAAGCAAAACACTGCTCTCCTTTCCCCCCCAAAAAGCCTTTTTTAGAGGTATTATTCACAGGCATGTAGTAGAGCAAGCTTTTATTCTTTATTCTTCCAAAACCAGACTTTTGATCTGCCACATAATCCAGAACAGAGATGAGATTTTAACCTTGTTTGATCACATTTTGGAGCCTACGCAGCACCTTAAAGCAGATTATAGCGTGATAAAACCACAGGATATCTTTATGTATGACCATCTTTTGGTTTGGGGTTTTTTGTTTTTTTTTTTTTAATGACCACCTTTTTTTTTTTCTTTAAGAACACTTTAGTTAGTGAAAAGTGACTTTAAGAAAGATTGAATATGAAGCCAGAGACTCCAGAAGGAAACATTAATCTTTGATATTACTGCTCACTACTACAAATTATTACTCAAATGCAGAGGAAGAAATGCCCAATGAGACCAAAAAAAAAAAAAATGCACACTACTCGTCTAAAGAACACATGAATCCAACTGTAAAGTAAAAACCAAGCTGTTCTACTTTTTCCTTGGAGAATTAATGAACAACATGGTGCTAATGCATTTGATTGAACAAATTTCCCTATAAGCTTGGCCAGAAGAATAAAGCACATTAACTATGACCTGCAAGAAGCAGATGAGAAATGCTTGACTACAGTACGCAATTTCAGAAAATGCAAAAGCAACAAAATGAAAATCAGGTGATTTTTCAGCTGGTTGTTGGTCACGCACCAGCAACTGGGAGATCTTTACCATGTAGTTATCATGGCAAATATAACAGCTTGGCTCTCGTAAGAATCTGTGATGTTCCCCAAGTTCATCACATTGCTTTCTTTTTTCCTACCCTTATCAATACCCATTTATCCTACTAAAATCCTTTCTAAATATCACCACCTCAGAAACAACACACAATGCTGCAATATGTAAAAATTAAATTGTAAGAACTCCCTCTTCCCTCCAGGACTCCTGAGCTGCTGTGCCTGGTTGAAGGAAGATGGAAAGGATTTTATTCCAGCTCAGAAAACCTACAGCCAAGCCAGGCAGGAGCCACTGAACAGCAGGCAGATGTAAAGGAGTTTGAAAGTAGAACCCAAACACCAAACTACGCAAAGGAGAGATAGCACCTGGAGGAAATGCCAGGCACCATCCTAAATATGGTCTAAAGGAAGATTATGGACCTTGTGTTAGGGATCACTTGTAAACAGGTCAGATCAAGGTCAAGGAGAACAATTCAGGCTGGACGTTGGGTCTGCCACCTACTCAGTCAGCTACTGGGTCTTAAATGCCATCTCCAGTTCCCAAATGTAGTCCAGCCTACCTCTTATGAGAGCTCAGTCTCACCTATAGCACCTGGATATTTATTCAGAAATAAAGAGAATTCCTACTGCAACATGGACAACTTTACAGCAGTGTAAGCATTAACTGATTGGGCAAAACCAGCTCGTTTTTATTACCTGTGAACTGGTCACCTTTCCTGATCTATCATGGTTCATGAAATAAACGGCAGGAACAAGGTTATCTGCCACATGATAAATACCTTACCTGTCCAAGGACAAGGCCCAAGATGTGCTAAAAATTCCAAAGGACTTTTTTTTTTTTTACTGAATACAGAATAATTATGAGCTTTATTAAATAACTGCATGTTCTGAACTACTAAATTATAATACACCTCAAATACTGTCTTGTCTAGTCATTTCTAAGGTATTAAACTGTCAGTTTACTTCTCTGGAAAGAAATACTCCTAAAGGACACACTCATTCACAGTTGTTTGGACTTGGCAGGTCTTACTTCTATTTTCTCCTCAATATGTAAGACAACAATGTGCAACATGGGCCAAAATAAAGTTTATTAAGAAAGAACTCATTCATCTCTTTAAGTCACTAATCAATTGAAACTCCATGACCCTCTGGAGCGGCTCCCCTCTAGCAAGTTTCTTAAATTGCTATTTAATCTTAAGTATTACATTGTACTGACTCCCAATTTTTCACAATATCCTTCTTCTGCCACCATCCTTGTATAACATAACTAGAATTATTTATTTTTAAATTAATTACTTTTTAATCCTGCTCATCACAATTTCCTTTATTTTCAAAAAAACCCGCAACCCTAGGGTTAAGAAACTTCCATATCCAAGGACACAGCTGAACCTACAAAAGCAGCGATGTCTGTAGAAAGCATTCTGGAATCCTCACTGCATCTACTGCTACCAAATCTGCAGGAAAAAATGTATCTCTTACAAGAAAAATGCTGTGAATTGCAAATATTAGCAGATGTTACTACAAACACTAAAATAACTGAGTCAAAAAATTCTAATGACACCTGTGAAAAATAGAGCTACACAATTTCAATTGCTTTATCATTTTACAGCTGAAACTTTAATCATAGTAATTCAAATCAACTAAATACAAAGAGTCTGGTCTTCCTGCTTCTTCATGCATGAGTATAATTCCATAAATAAATTGCTCTTGATTATTCTCAAATACTTAATCTGTATTGTGCTTGGAGTTGGGTTTTGCTGGGTTGTTTTTTAATTAATAATTGTGAGCCTTGATAAGAAGCTCATGTTTATAAAATGGGGGATAAGATTTGCTATTCCTAATTATGAAATCTGTAAAACTCAAAATTTAAAACCTTGAAACCTACAAAACAGCACAAAATCAAAACACAGGAACAAAATTAGTTCACTGATATTTGTATCTGCAAGTTCATGAATGCAAATCAGACTTCTGTGCCACTAAAAATTACCTTAGAAATTACTCTGTCTGGCTTTTCTGATTTATCATATAATCAAATTCTTGCAGGTTGTTTTTCTAGCCTTTCAGGTAAATCACAAGCACAGCGATTCTATGTGCTAAGATAATGTAAACTTAGAAAAAACCATAATACAGCCTGTAATTTACTGAACCTTTCTCACATGTGCTGAATATGCTTTCACTACAGGCAGCAAAACAAAAATCAGTGCTTGAATTTCAGTTTGTATTTGCTTCACCGAAAAATTATTGTTCAAAATAACCAACTGTGTTACACTACAGCCCCCTCTTCAATCTCTAAAATAAAAAGCTTACATAATAACTGTTATCAATATCTGAGCTTGTTCCCAATGTGAGTTCCACAGTCAGCTGCACTACCTGTAAGATCAGGCCCTGAATTTTAAGTTAAAAACTACAATGATGCCACTTAAAAGATTATCTTTCTTTTGGTTCATTTGTAACCTTCAGAAAATTCCAAAATGTACATATTTCCCTGCAAGAGGAATCGACATCCTTGTGCTGCAACTGTGAATGTTTCCTTTATTTACTCCCTGTAATTAAAGGCTTCCTTGCGATTTTGGCCTAAAACCTTGGTGAAAATGTCAGTTATATAAGGCCACGCGTGGAGGCACACGCATTCCGAAAAACACTGCTGCTCAATTAGTCATGGAAAAAATAAGAGATGGCTGCTCTTGACATACATATTTACATAGACTACCGTGTTTATACCCCTCCGAAACACTTCTCCCACACTCTCCCTTCGCCGTGGCCAGCCAGGAGCAGCCATTTCCACCTCCCGCGAGATTCCGTAACCAACAAAAACAGCCTAAAACCAAGAAATTAAAAACCGCAGGGGGTAACAAGGCCGGAGTGTTCTCATTTTGGCTCGAACTGACGCACCCCTGGCCCCGGGTCTGGGTGCCCCGTTCCCAAAGCGGGATAGCGGTGGCCCCCGGAGTCATCCTCTCCCTTTCCATGGAGGAATCAGGGCTCAGTTCCCTCTTCGCAAGGAGGGATCGCGGCGCCGGACTCATCCTCCCCCTTCCAAAGCGGGATCGCGGCGGCCCCGCGCTCAGCCCCCCGCCCCACGCGGGATGACCGCGCCCGCCCTTTCCTCGCGTGTCCCGCTCCCCGCGCCGGGGCCGTTCCCGCTCCCCGCGCCGCCTCTCCCAACTTTCCCAGCCGCCACAACTTCCACGTTCCGCCCACGGGGTCGCCGCCCGGGCCGGGCCGGGCCGGGCCTGGCCCTCCCGCGGGCCGGGAAAGGTCACGACGGCCGTGGCGCGGTGCGTGCCCCGCGGCGGCGGGGCCGGGGCGGTCCGTACCTCTGCGGGCCTTCGGGGAGTGCCGGCGGCTGCGGGCGCTCGCTCGCTCCTCCTCGATCGCGGCCGCTATCGCCGGGTCGTCCTCGCCATTGTACCACACCAACAGCTCCTCGCCCGCCGCGATTGGCTGCGGGGACACAACACACGGCCGCGCGGCCAATCAGCGCGCGTGTTGTTGGCGGGGCGGGGAGCGGCCGCGGCTGCCCCCGCGGGGCCTCGAGGGCGCCGCCGGCACCGCGCGCCCCCTGGCGGCGGGAGGTGCGCGGCGCTGAGGCCTCAAACCCCGCCCCGGAATTAACTAATGAACTGATCAATTACAGAGCGCCCAAAGCCCCACCCCAGAATTAATTAATTAATCAATCAATCATAGAACACCCCATAATCCGCCCCCGGGAATTAATTAATGGATCGATCAATCACAGAGCACCCTAAACCCCGCTCCCGAGAATTAATTCATGAATTAATCAATCACAAAGCCTCCCTAACCCCACCACCAGGAATTAATGAAGTTGCAGAAAACACAGAAAAACACAGTGAAAAACATAGAAAATGCACACACCAAAACAACAACAACAAAAATCACAAAAAAAAAAAAAAAAAAAAAAAAAAAAAAAAAAAAAAGAAGAAGAAGAAAAGAAAAAGCCACCAAAAAAAACTTGTCATGTCATTCCCCGCCACCCCCCCGCCCCTCCCAACAAAACAACAGTACAAGAATAAGGCTGCATATGCCCAAAACCCTCAAAAGCATTTTAAATACAACCGAAGTCAGACTACACTCATTGCCAGTAGGTCCTTGATCAGAGATTCAAGTAATACTTTCTAGGCACAAAATTCTAACCCAAACATGCTCCACCATTATAGTTAAGCCATTTTATTTCTTGGTTTGGAAAATAAAATGTTTCAGGAATAACACCCTTTTCCGTGCCTTCCCCTCACTCCCTGAACAAAACTGAAATGGTATAAAACCATAAAAAATTGTTTCATGAAGCTACCTATAAAAATGTCTTGACAGTCAATCTTTGTCATATGATGCACAGACCACAAAAATAACTGATTGCTGCAAAAAAATCCTCAGTGGAAACTATCTCTGTATCTAGAAAAATAGAAGAACATTTATTTTATATAATCTGCTACAGTTTTTCATTCTAGTTTGTATCAAATGTGGTGTTACTGCAAATCATTGACCAACAAGACAGACTTGGTGTTGAAACATATCCTATATTTCTTTACAGGAAATCTTAACGTCAACTGTATTGGCAGAGAACAATTTATACCAACGAAATGTAGCAGTTGCAATACTTTAAATATATTTCATAAAATGTTTCACAGTTTGTTTAATACAAATAGTGGGGAAAAAAGTATTTTAATGAAGGGGAATAAAAGCTATGATAATCAAGGGGAATAAAAGGTATAATAATAAAGGGCAATAAAAGGATTAAAAATACAAGGAAATAAAGCAGAAACTTATTCTCAGACATGCATACCTTTAGACTTTTGTAGTATATGGTCCTGTTGATCTCCAGAGGAAACAGATTCTGCTCCTTCCCTGAACGTGCCCAGTTTATATATCGGAGCCAGTTCCCCTTTTCAGGGTCAGTTGCATCCACACACATCCAGCCCAGGTTTGGGTAATATACCTGAGGGTGCAAAAATGGCATTAAACAAGGGACACCTGTTACCACTGGAGTGCACATGCATCCTCATCTCCCTGATTCCAGAAGCAGTTGACAGCCCTCAGCTGCAGAGGGGAGAACACTCAGGGTTCAAGCCAACAGAGCAAATTTTTATCAGCGACAGACTCTTCAGGGGAGGTGTGATCCACACACAGCATATAAAAAAGTAATCCAGCAGTTCCAAGCAACGCCAATAGTTTAAACCTTTGTAACTCAGAATGGTTGCGTGATCCAAGTGTCCATAAATAAATGGTAATTACTTTACATCAAGTCTACTTGTAAAATCTCCAGAAGAAGTAAAGGCTAACTACAAAATATGGACTCAGTGAGAGACACCTTTTTCCATTTACAAGCCATTTCTTACCTCCCACATGTATACATTGCTCTTGACTTGCGATCTTTTTTTCTTGTCACCCACAAATGGTCCAAACTTCTTGCCTTTTAAGATTGATTTTGTTGCCCAGACACCTGAAGAGACACATATCAGGAGTTAAAACTAAACCTAAGTTATTTCAAGCAAATCTTCTACTCACAGCTCTTATTTCTTCAGCTCTTTACATGCATCTGTCTCATACTGGGGAACTGTCCACTCTTCTCAACTGAAATTACTTCAGATAAATGCACTGGACATCATCTTTACCCAGCACAGGAGGGCACCACACTCTGCCAGCAACTCTAATTTATGTCAGCTGGTAACTGGTAAAAACCGTCATTCTCCTTTAACAGCTGTAGCACTCACCGAGCCGTGTCTTGTCAACAGCGGATGGGAAGAGCCTCACATCCTCAGGAAGGCCCCTGAGCACATGCTCAGGTACATCATCCAAGGTCTCCACAGCGACAGGAGATTCAGTTGTGTTCTACAAGTCAAAAAGCCACCCACAATTAACAGATAAAAACAACTGATGATCAACCCACACAAGCTACAAAACCTCCTGACTTAATATGAAAGTAAAATTTCCAAACTCAGCATGCTGAGGATAATTTCACATATATTAGCAATCATTTATTTCCCTTTTTCAAACTATGGTTTCCAGGCATACACAATCTACTTACTCTTCAAATAGCAATCTAAAATAGTTTCTGATCTTGCCTTTTGTGAAAACATGTAACTTGTGACAAAGACTAAAAAGTAACTTTAGGAGAAAACCAAACTCAAAGTTCCAAGAAGCAGATACAGTTCACAAAAATGAACAGTTAATTGCTTTACCTACTGAAAGGTAAGTGTCGCAGTAAAAAAAACTACTCCAATGTAGATACTAGAACTTTAACTTGGTATAAACCATTTAACTCTCCAAAGTGTAGCAGAATGCTCTGCCTGGCATGGGGTAAAAACCACTCAAACAATGCCCTATTTGCAAAGCTACGAGTGGTGAATGGAAAAGAGGGGGTGTTCTGGTTTTGGTCTGAACAATGCTGAAACCAGCCAGACTCATCTATCCCACAGTTAAACAGACAGACAGGGAGGTGAAGATGTGGCAGAGCTGATAAAGCACCCAGTGGAACAAATCAGTGATACTACTGATAACTTACCTAGAGCTGCTGAGCTGACACTGCTGGTCTGGGGACATCTGACTGACAGTTCAGCGCTTGAGCCTATAAAAGCCCAGTCCCAGTTTTTAACAGGGTCTTCTGACATACCTCTCTTTGAAGTGTGTCTGGAGATTCCTCCCTGGAGGGGGGATCCTTAAAGAACATCCCATTCCATTCCCTGACATGAGCAGGGACACCTTTCACTATCCCAAGTTGCTCCAAACCCTGTGCAACACGGCCTTGGACACTTCCAGGGATGGGGCATCCTCAGCTTCTCTGGGCAACCTGTGCCAGGGCTTCCCCACCCTCACAGGGAAGGATTCCTCCCCAGTATCCCACCTAATCCTGCCTTCTGGCAATTTGCAGCCATTCATTCCCCCTTATCCCGTTACTACAGCTCCTGATGATTCAAGTATCTGCACGTCAAATTTATTGGTCTGCAACAAACAGAATACGCTAAAATCAGCTTTTGGAGAGAATAAAGGGGTTTATGTAATCATACGAGTTATTTCAGTATCCTTAACATTAATTGTAATCCCTAAATCAATAAACATCTCAGAACCCTTAGGCAGCAGGTTATAATTAATACAAAAGGTTTTAAGGTATTTTTATATTAAAGTTTGAAAGGGAATAGAAAGCTAATAAATTATTTATGAATGTTTAGCAAGTGGTTAGTTCCAATTTAAGGTGCCTACAAGGTTCTACAAGCTGTTTACAATATTATTCATACTATTACTTGTACAACACAACAGTAAATGCTACTCACACTTGTCATTAAGCATCCAGCTCCTTATTACCTAATTAACAAAACACTACTTCTCATAAAAATGACCAGAATTCAAAAGTTGTTAGAATGCAGTTTCCTGTAAAATATATCCACATTCTGAGAGAATTGTGCTTGATGAAAACTAGGCATGTGTTGAACCACATGGCCTAAAAAAGCCACCTGCCCTCTGACAACAAACTTTAATCCTTCTGGTTAGAAACCAATACTGGTGGTTATGGTAGGAACAACTCTGATATTATGGGTGTTATACTTGAGCTCTGAACCAATTTCTAGGAGGTGCTAAACCAAGAAATTTGTCTCAGTAAACCCTGACTTTTTGGAAATGATTCTTGCCTTTACCTATAACCATAAAGCAGAGACACAACAGTGTCTCAGTTCTCATATACTGAGTAATGCCCAGAGCATTTTCCAGTGAGCACTTAGGAAATATGCTGAAAGGCTACTGGAAATACATTTTAAAATGCATCTCGATATGCTATCAAATTTCACGTTTTTATATCTAAAGCAAAACAGATAAATCTCAGCTTCTGCGCCTCTGCACCCACTCCTTGTGAGGGTGCTGCTATGGCAATGATTCACTAAATTTAAAAAAATGAGTTAAGTTACAAGAACAAATCTTCTGTCAGTTGTAACTGCAACAATGAGAAAAATTATCAAACTGGAGTCAGAGAAAAGTTATTATGGTGCTGCCTTAGTAAGTCCTAACAGCTGCCCAGAGAGCTCCCAGGGAGCTATTTGTAGGGGAGAAAGACCCCCAAATTGGAAACCATGGAGGGAAGAGAACGTCAGAAATCCCATCCAAGACAGCAAACAAACTGGGGAGGGGAAGCAATACGTATTCATTACTTCTAATAGCTGAAGTCTATTCAAAGCAGAGCAAAGCTTTATTTTGCTCTTCCAACCCATATCTCAAAGAGTTTTTATTGTAAATCAGAGGAGAAAAGCAACAGAAAATATCCCACCAACCCATTTCACACTGTAATTACTTATGAATCTACTTCTACAATTTCAGCAAAGTGCTAACTGTATTCAGGGTTGCTGCTGATGCTGATCTAATAAGGGTAGAAAGGGTAATAAACGCACACATTAACTACAGACATCAATAAAAACTACAAAAAGCATTTTACATGACTGTGTACCATGGTTTTCTGACTCACAAAGCTTCTGTTCATGGCTGATTTTCTTAGCAAAGTAAAAGTGCCATTCCTGCACTCACATTCCCATGCTAAAGGGTCTTGGGAAGATCAGCCAGAGAGAGAGGGACTTAGGAGGAAAATTGAAGGCAATACATACTTTTTCTGTATCTTTAAGTAATACAACTGTGTGTGATAGAGAAACTGATGTACAATTCCTACTTGGATAAACAAATGCAGAATAAAATGCTGTACACTTGGCACTGATTAAAACAACACCATCCAATCAGGATATTTGTGAATCCATACAGCAATGTACTGCACCACAAAGGAACTGTGTTTTCACAGTCCTTCCACATGACTTCAGTAGAAACACTTTAGATTTCTGAAAAGTCTGAAACTTCCCAATCAATCAATCAATTCCTGTGGTAGATTGTTTACTGCACATTTGAAATGGGAAAGTGATTAAAAAAAAAGGTTTTAAAAAATGGAAACCGTCAATTTTCAAGCCACTTTTATAAGGAGCTGAATTATTACCTACAGCTTGAGGAGGAAGTAGATTTTTCTGGAGAGGTGTTCTTATAAGAGCTGACAGGAGTAATAACTTACACACTGCTAAAGGGAATTCACACAAAAAACTTGAATCCATGAAATCAAATAGATCTCACAAACACACATGCTGTAGAAAGGATGATTAGGAAATTTAATGAGACTGAAGATTTTAAAAAACATTTTCGTTTTAGTGGATGATTTACTTACTAATAATTAACTGTTCTCAGGATTTTGAGAAAGTCTTTTACAGTTATACTCACCTGATTCATTTTGAATTCCTGTTATGTTCTGAAAAGATACACCCAGCAAAGAAACACCTTTGATTACATGAGCCCTAAAAAGAAGAACAGACAATTGTAACACACATCTACCTACAAATTTACATTGAATTCAAAGTACACACAGACTCTTAGTTTCTCTTCCTAAATTATCTGCCAAAAAGGAGAATATTTCTTTAGAAAAAATTTGCTCCAAGCTACAGTTTTGTTATTACAGCTCAAATGTACCTGAATAATCTTGAAATGGCAACCTGGCACTACTCCTTCTCCCATTTTAAATGATGATGTAGCAGAAATGTGCCAAGGTAGCATTGTTCCATTTGTTTTTCAACGAGTTAGCTAGCTCAAGATTGAGTACTTTTAAGAACTCTGGGAGTCAGATCACTTTGGAATTTTATGTCAAAGCATTATGAAAGGCCTTTTGTGTTTTTCAAATTAAGAAAATGCATGTATTGAGTCTCCACTCTCTCATGTGAGAAACAGGGAAATATTCCTTAAAATCGAGCACTTTATTAAGGTATTTTATCACACTAATGCACTTTACCTTGTTTAATGCAAGCCTGAGATTTCAAAAGGTTTCCAACAAAAACTCCAAGATCAAGTAAGCATCAAATTTGGAAACTCATGACTTAAGAACAAAACTAATCAGAACTATGCCATTTCTTAAGACTCTTGTACATCAGCTCACTTCCTTTCTATTTTTTTAATGCATACAAAAAAGGTTTCTTGCCAGTTAGGCTGGAATCACTTTCCTTCCTGCTGTCATGCAGAACTTGCAATAACTTCCAAAGAATGGGGTTGTTAATTTAACTAATTCCTCTTCACTTGAAGCACTTTATTCAGGTACTGCTATTGCTTGTCTGTCCTTAGTTTTCTTATTATAACAATGATTAACTGAATTTTTTTACTAAGTACTCAGCATAAGTACTAACATTAAAATCCATTCTAGCAAACTATATTCCAAATAAATTCCACATAATCCCTCACATCTTTACACTGACAGAATTCTTAATGCTGCGTAACATCATCACGTGCCAAGCATCATTCAAATGTTGTATTGCTTAAGAAATCCATAAGAAAAGGAAAAATGTCCATGGAAGAATATTTCTGTTGTGTTCAGCTCTTCCAGGATTAGCTCCTTTTGTCCTGGTATTTCCACACTATGTGGGCATTTAGGCAAAGAGCTGAAACACCTGTATTTCGGGTCCAGTTTTGCAACTGGTTCTGTGGGATTTAAAGTTTGCCAGTAAAGACCAGTGACAGAATAAGGAGCTCTGTGTGAACACTTCACAAACATCCCAAGGAAAGCATTCCTTTTGGAATGCACTATTACAACTTCCTGACTTATTTCAGTACTGCAGTCAGTGTAAACTTCTGTACTCGAGCTGAGGTCTCAATAACAGAGAAAAACCCAATGCCCTTATTCACTGTTCACTGGGACCACACCCACATGTCAATTTATAAATGAAATATTTTGAGTAGCTGAGCTTTCTTACCCCAGCTGTTAAATAAATTAGCCACATTTTGATAAACAGAACAAAATCTTTTGATTATTTCACTTGAGCAGTAAAAATACACTTTTCTTGTATTTCATATGCTAATTCAAAATTATTCTGCTTAGAATCAATAGTTTACAACCGATTTTCAAAACAAGAAATAAGACTAGTATTTTTACAAGTTTTGTAAATACTTTATTCAGCTTTTATACAACTGGCTGTATAAACCTCTCACTGGTATTTCTTAGAAGCTGACAAATCTTAATATACCAATGAAGTTAAATATCCAGGTAACACAGTTTAGGCAGATTCCTTACAGACTGCACTACTCTGTATTCTTTCACCTACAAAGTATCAGAGGAACCAGCTGACCATAAATCACAACTAGGTGAGAAATTAAGCTGCAGTAAACCAAAAGCTTTAACAAGTACTTTTAAACCTATTAATTCAAAAATTTTGTACCTGCAGTTCTGCATTTTTCTGCACTTTTTCCTTCCTCCACGTTAATTATTTTGTTAACAGTGAACTCAACTATGTGGCAAGCAAGATTAATTGCACTGGAAAATAAATAAAATTAAGACTATATCCAGATTTGTGTACAGTCATTAGGTTTCTTTCCACCTAAATGAAAAATGGTATAAGAACAGAAGTATTTGGGGGTTAACTTTCGGTACACAAATTTTACAAAACCAAGAAAATAAGAAACAAATTGTACAACTGCTGCACAAATATTAATTCCCAGCAAGATCACTGCGTACCAACAAGGTATTTACTCTTATCACTGCAAGCAGGAACAAGCTTTCACTCCACACTCTATTGATTTCCTCGGAACACACAGACAGGTCTGAGGCAAGACTTCTCAGGAAAGCCCCAAAGAAAACGATGCTGCTCTGATGTGTCATCAGGGGAATTTGTGATCCATTCAGTTTAAAGACAACGATGAGCACATTAAATCAGTTTTAACGTCAGTAATACTCTATAACTGCATCAGGACTTTGAAAGAATCACTCAGCAGCTCCATCAAACAAGAACTATTTTCACTCAACCTTTCCTCCAAACTCAACAGCAACATAAAGCTGCACTTAACCAAAGGCCTGGATATCGTTAATAACATCTACCACAGCGAACTTTGACAACTCACTGGAATCCCTAAGAAAAGAATAATGAAAGTTCGATGCCAAAAATGAAGCACAGTCACCAGCGACACGAATTTTAAAAATTAATTCCCAGAAAGCATTGCCAAATCATACTGACTTCAAACAACTACCTACTACTGTATCTCCTGAGTGCAAAAATACTACACACTTACTTCAGACATTAAAGCATCTGGGAAAAAAATGAAAAAGAAGATCTACTGCATCATCTAATCTTAGAGTTTCAGAAAAGTGTATTTAGAAAGGCTCAGTGTGAGGCAACAAATTATATTTATTCAGGTAAGAATTTACAATGCTTTTGTATTTAAGGAAACTCTGTGGTCACTCTAAAACAAAATGCTTGAAACAAAAAGTATTTTGATATTACTTCTGAATCTACACTTAAAGAGTTTTAAACATTCCCTTTGAAAAAATGTAACTTGCTGGGCATAAAGTTTGCAAACAAAAGCACGCAATTTTATACAAAACCAGCATTGCAGATCAGCTCTTCCAAATTAAATCAGTACTCCTAGGTTTTATTAAGCAGTCTATCTTCTGATTTTATAAGCCATATTTGTCATTTCTCCACATCGTTTTTTGGCTTTTTTTTTTAATCCCAGAACCAAAAGCACTTTGAAAGAGGATGTTGCTTCCAATTCAGAGAAAGGAAAAATCAGGCATGAGAGTATCAACCCTATTTTGAAAGCTGAAAATGGGACATGCATTACGTCACTGCTCCAGTGAAAACACGTTCATTAGAGAACCAGGAACAACTTGCAAGTCTCCACAGCCAATGTTCCTAACGACCAGGGTTCAGGCTGGGATTCCGCACAGCTCTTTGCTTTGCTTTGGTTTCTACTTGCAGCACATGAAAATTTTTGAAACATCAGGACATTCACAGTTCTTCAGTGCAATACGTAAATACTCTAATCCACAAATCTCCCATCTATTAGGTGAAACAAAGTTTGTCAATTAAAAACCTTAAGGTCATATTAAGATTAAAATATGTATTTGATAGTGCATCTGTAGTTTCTATATACAAGCACTTTATTGCAAAGATATTTTCAGTCACTCAAGGCTGCCTGAATAAGAACAGGGAAAAAAAGGGGCAAACAATTCTTTTCTGAGCACTGAAATCTATTAGCTATTGTACAGTAATAGAAAAGCCTTTGCTAGCTGCCACGTAAGCAAATAAACTGTTTTAACTTAGAAAGGTTTATTCAGGTAACCAATAAAATAAGCCAAGAAATTACCAACACAATTAATGAATTAAACAGCAACTAGTCCAGTGAAGTCAACGGACAATAACAAGTCTCTAACAACACAGAAACACCATTCCAATCTTCAGATACACGTGCACTTTAATTCTACTTGCAAATAAAGTTAAGTTCAATGAAAATTTTCTCAGGCAAGTACATTGCTGATTTACTAGTATGTGAAAAAGCCCATTTCAGTAATTTCTTTTTACAACCCAAGGCTCAGCCTCCCAGTTTTGCCTACAGGTATGCTTTATACAGAGGCAAGAAAAACTGTTTTTCAGCTAAGAATACAACTGGAGAAAAAACACATCAATAAAAGAAATTATTTCATTGAGGGGAGTCCTTAATTATCAGGATTGTATTTGCCCTTTCCACACTAACAAGTTCAGTAGCAAATACATTGCAGTGCTTTAAATTAAAGGTATGGCAAGGCAGGAATACATGCATTAGTGGTCATCTCTAAATCTCTCTGAACTTCTGTTTTCAACTGACAGATACCCAGTAAGCAGCAATATTTGGATCGCCCTTTTATATGCTATTATTACTTGTTTACCCTTAAGGATCAAGGCTTTTATGTGTAACAGTGAACTGGGGACATCACTTCACTGCAGGATGGACTTTCAGAGCCATTTCAGTTTTTACAGAAAAAGACTTTCTGCTTTACTTCCCTTCCATTCTCAAGCAAATATTCAATAGGAAAAAAAAACAAAAAAAGGATGGGCTATACAAATGGAGAGTATTCCAACATCTTTCCCACCTTCCGGGCTGCTCCAGACGGAAGGCTGAAATTACACTGAACAGGCACCAACTCAGGAATATCCAAACACCACAATTAACATGGCATTTCTACCTAAGATACTTTATCCAAAGTGATGATTTGCCTTTTATTTAACATAACCAGGGGTTCACTGTAAGTGAAATCTAGTTTTATGATCTGTGCCATGGACTGTTGAGGCATTTCAGCCCCAGAAAATCCTGGGAGCTTCATGCTTGAAAACAAACAGGTACTTCTACATGGTTATCACTGCTGTCTGTGCAAGCCCAAGAGTTCTTTTGTTTCCTAAAAGTCCCTCCCGTATCCATCAATGATGCAGGTCTCTATCTGAAAAGTGCCGATGCTATCACTGATTCACCATCAAGCTTTTCCACAGCTGAAACAGCTGGAGATCCTTCTGTCTACACCAAGGAAAGCAGCCCTGAATTCTTGACATGGCCATCATTTTTACTGAAACCTGGCAAGTGTCAAAAGACAACAATATAATAATTACATACCACACTACTGTACATTTCCAGTTAATCTACTCAGTATGTTGGAATAAAGTGAAAATGACTTTGCATCCAAATAACATGCCCAAAGTCCAGAGCACAGACTGGACACAGCAAACTGGGACAGCATCAGAAGCACAAGCAGCCTTGCTGTTCCCAAGAGCTGTCCACTGCTACTGCCTAATCAGAAAAATAGTTCTCTTGCCCAAATGCCAGAAATTTAGCAGGTGCAGCCATACCACCTTCCCTTCCTTCTTCAACAAGTTTTCTTTAGTACTTTAAAATGGAAATTTTGCAGCTTCATATGAATTTGAAACCACTGGAAACTTCACTGAAGACTCCAGCTACCTGCCAGGAGATGGTTATCAGCGATCACCATGCACTGCTCGGGCTTTAGATAAAAAATGTACTTGAAGATACATCTCCAGAGCTGTCCTACATGTCTCACATGAACATCTTTCACCCCAAACGTGTTTCCCTACGGTACCACTGCACCATCATGAATTCTCCGATTTAGGAAAATTAATGAAAGGACCTTTCCAGTGAGGAAACCAATTCTGGAGTTAGTTTCTCCAAGCTCTGCATACTCAGTTTGGCAGAACTTGACTCTGCGGGAGCCTCGGGGCCCTCGAAGCGCCGGAACTTTCGGATACGGAGTGTTAGGAACTGTTTGGAAGAGCACAGCTCCCTCAGCATCGGGCTGGAGCGCCGCCTCCGAGGCAGCATTTTCAAGGTAAAAACACTGAAAAAGCCGCCCAGGGGATGGAGCATCTTCATCCAACCAGCCTCCCTCACCATCCTCCGGCCTCGTTTCCCTGCCCAAGACGCTCCCGCCGGGCACAGCTCCCGCACCGCTCCCCGCACCTGCCGCCGCTGCCTCGCCCCCGGCCGCCACCTCGTCGTGGATCCCCGGAGCGGGCGGCTCCACCGGGCCCCCTCGGGGCCGCGCCCCAGGCTCTGTCCCCGCCCGCTCACCGCCGCCCGGCGGGTCCCAGCCCGCCCCCATCGCGCCGGGTCCCGCCACCGCCTCCCGCTCACCTGCGGCCCCGCCGGGAGCGGCGCGGAGCGGCCTCAGCGCCGGCACCGTCCGGGCGCCATTTTGTCTCCGGCCTCGGAAGTGACGTTGGGGGGAGGCCGGCGGGCAGGCCTTGCCGCGGGACCCCCGGCACCCCCCGCACCGCCCCGAGGGCCCTCAGCCCCCCGACACCCCCCTCATCCCCCTGAGGGGTTTTGTACCCCTGAGCCTCCCTCATCCCCCTGAGAGCCTTCCTCCCCGACACCCTCCTCATCCCCCTGAGGGGTTTTGTACCCCTGAGCCTCCCTCATCCCCCTGAGAGCCTTCATCCCCGACACCCCCCTCATCCCCAACACCCTTCTCAATCCCCAGCACCTCCTTCATCCCCTTGAGCGCCTTCATCCCCTTCAACACCCTCTTCATCCCTGACACCCCTTTCATCCCCAGCACCCCCTTCATCTCCAACATCCTCTTCATCACTTTCACACTATTCCATCCCCTTAACTCCCAGCACCCCTGTATCCCCTTCGCCTCCTTCATCCATAACACCCCCTTCTCCTTCATGCTCTTCGTCCCCTCCGCCTCCTTCATCCCATGCACCTCTTTCATCCCCTTCTCCCCCTTCATCCCCTTCACCCCCAACACCCCCTTCACCAGCATCCCCCTTTGCCCCCCTCAACTCAGCCCATCTGCCCCAGCAGTAACTCAAATAACAGAAATTACAACTTTTCTCTACATGTGTGTACAAGTCATCTTTATTTTCCCTGCATTTACATTGAGAATATCTACCATCTGATGGTGTTCCAGGGGACTTGCACTTTCAATTTACACTTTCTGGTGGTAAGAGAAGCCTACAAATATTTAGTTGATTAAAGTTTTGAACAGTTACTTTTTTGTATTCTGAAAATACCAATATTGATGCTATTGTGATCTCTAAAATGATGGAGCTCTTCGGGTTACCTGGGTGTGTGTAAGCACCCAGGGACATGATATCAGCACACAGAAGAAACAAATACTAGCAAGAGCTCATTTGTAAATCTTGGATGTCTGAATGAATATATTCAGGCTGATGAAAAGGTGACTTGTGGTTAGAGAAAAGGAACTTCTTTTGTGTGAGAGTCTTAGTAAGCCATGGCAGGAAAAAATATCTCTAGAAAAGATTTTTCTTGGCAGAGGGTCTAAAGTAGCCTTGAAACTAGCTGGACTCCAGTGATACCAGTATGGCCAGTTCATGTTAACTGGGACAAGGTCTCTTTTATCATAACTTTCTGGGCTGTTCTAGTTTGTCTTTATAAACATAAGAGACGATGTGCTGCATGTTATGGCTCTCACTAATAATGTCTCTGGGAAAGACTGATACAGTTGAACTGCTTGGGTTACTGGTTATTAATAGCTCTGAGATTAAGTAATTTTAACATCTTTTTTTGTAAGTGTATTTTCTGTAAATTAATTGACTGAACTGCTAAGATAGTTCAGGAAGTTGTGCTTGAAATGTCCTGGGGAATGAGACTCTTAAAACTCAATTATTAAGTGTTCCTGCTGATTTAGGTGAGCCTTTCTAACCTCAGGGTCCTTCACAGGCCTCATTTTTATTTCTGCTTTCTACAGTCTGGGTCATCTTTGCACCAGTACCAGGTTTTGTTATAAAAATCTAATTTTTCACAGCTTAAAGCAATGTCCAAGCTTTTACACTACACAAATGTCTCATGGTTTGCTTGTCACTCTTGTCTGTGTTGGTTGCTCACCTGTTATATTGTACAAAAGTTCCTCATCTGCTGACCCACAAGTGCTGTTTTTCTTGCTTCTATGGAGAGGTCCCTTTTCAGGTCACTTTATAGAATTGATTACAGGTAATACCCAGTTAGTCTTAGATATTTTCCTTCCATATCATGCTCTAAGGGCCTTTCCGCAGTTCCCATATGTCTGCCTTTAGCAAAAGGGTGCCCAGGATATCTGATGGGGCAGGGTAGTGGTGTTAAGTCAGTGAAGTCAATTCACTGCCTCTTGATCACAGGCTGTGGAACCTGACACTTTGTCTTCACCATTTTGCAGAACAGATTTCTTCTGTCCAAGAGTAAATATTGCCCTCTCCAGAATGTGATGCTTGCTGAGGTTTTCAGTGCAGCTGGTGAGTTATGTAGGACTTCACAGAATCATGGAATGGCTTGGGTTGGAAGGGACCTTAAAGTTCATCTCATTCCACACCTTCCACTAGACCTGTCCAACCTAGCATTGAACACTTCCAGATATGGGACAGATGTCCTAAAATGGACTTAGTAGGGATTACCTGAGTACTAATTGCACTACCTGGCTAAAATTCATCCGTGCCAATTACACCAACAGTTGCAAAGGGATAAAGATAAGGTCCATCTAAACTTAAACTTATCAGTGACTTTGGTCAGTCTCCATTACAAACTACGGGAGATGTTTTGGGACTGTCGCTTTAAACTGATTCAAACACTGCAGGATTGGGTCCAGGAAACCGATGACCATGAGTTTCTAAGCTGAATTCACCACTTAAACTTACATAACAAGAAGTATTTACATTGAGAGAAGATGCTTGGCAGTACTCCATGGAAGGAAAAGCAGGTAAGAATAGTGTTCACCTCTTGGTTTGGTTTTCTACTACTTGTGTACCAACAAGCTGGCTCAGAGGGTGAAATACCACTGAGAATAGAGGAAGCATCTTGCATCTGTACTCCTGCTTCTTCCAACTTCCAGCAGCTGGATCAATCAAAACCACTGAGGTGCTGTATGGGTGGTGTAGGCATACTGTGAGTAACTGATCTGTAAGTTTGGTTTTGTTGGAAGCACTTTAAAATCAGGTTTGATTGCCGAAGTCAATATGACACTTTTCTGTTATGAACATATTCATTTTTCCTGTAAAAATGCCATCAGTAATTCCCACCACTAGCTGGGGCTCAGGTACAGCTTACTGAGAGAGCAGTCACTGTGCATCTGCATAGGCCTACAGTGAGGAGTCTTTAATTTTAATATTCTGCTTGTACATTTCTTTATACATAGCTTCTTGTCATGTGCGTGAAATCTTAGTCATTCTTGTGGCTTTTGCTCCATTTTCTCCATGAAATGCAGACATGCTTTACCTTCTCAGTTACTTCTATTTCTGCTTTCCACTCAATCAAGCATGTTCATTGTGTTAGTAAGCTAATTATTAATCACGACAAAATGAGCTAGAAGAACTCATCAGGAAAATTGTTTTCAAGGAGTAACTTCATAATTGTGAGTTAAAATTTTCTTAGCTTCAGCACTTGCAGGTTTAAATGAACAGATGGCAGAGTTTGCCTCCCTGTGAGAGGTGATTAATAGTAATGTATGCTTTCATAATCTCATTAATATTTTGTCTCTTACAAAGAGACAGATCTTAGTGCCAGGAGTAGTTTCCTCAGGCTAAGTCCAGGTCTGGATCACAGAGGAAACCTTATGGAGTAACTTATACCAAATAAATTATTTCACTACTTTATAACAGGCAGCTCTTTCTGCATTAAAAAAGTAAGATATACATATACAGATATATAGATATATGTAACTTGGCCATTAAAGGCTGGATTTTAGGTCAAAATCCCTTGTACCACTAATTTCTAAAGCTCTAAGTGGTGAGAAGTGGACTTTTCTCAATTCCCCTTGTCTAAACACTTTGTAGGGATGTAGACAGGGAAACACTGAGAGTTCTGGCTGTCCCTTATTCCTCAGCAAATTGCCTCAGTGCCTGGTACAGGACAGAACATTCCTTCAAGGAGGAAGCTGCTATTTACTACAGTATGCTCAGTTACTGCTGTTTTATGCAACTCCTCTGGGATTTCTTCCTGTGGTAGATAGGAAATGAGGAAGAGCTGACATTCCCATCTCTTTCCCCTTGAGCACACCTGCTGAACCTGCTAATTCCTTCCCTGTTTCCTGCATAGGATGAATCAAATGTCATGAGGCAGAATATCCACAGGACTCAAAAGAATGTGTTATTTGAGTATAACATGGTTCATAAAAGCAGGAAATGGAGTTGCTTCCCAGCTCAAATGAGACATGCAGTACTAATTTCCTAAGACAAACACCACTACATTTAAAATTGCTTTGTTAGAAAATGTTTAGTCATTCTGGAGGGAAGGAGGGAGTGTTTTAATAAGTCAATGACTTAACTCAGTTGCTGGTCATTTTTCCTGATCAGTAGTGCCTTGAAGTTATTACCAGATGGCCATCAGGAAAAATTAGTTAAAGGGCTTATGTAATACAAAAAAAATCCATATTCTTAAAGCATCAAAAGCTTCATGTTCTGCAGAAGATAAAGAAGCAAGAGGGGTTCTCCAAAGAATAGAACTGATTCTTTCTATCATTTTCCCCTTCAAAAAACAGAGGAATCTTCTATTTTTACCTGGATGTTACTGGAATTGTTGCAGTGTTGCACCTGTATCACTCTTGCTGCCTTTCCTATTGGAAGATAAGGTTGTAACATTTGCAGGAGTTTTTTCCCCGGGTGCAAGTTTATCTGAATACAGATGTGGGTTAACATGTGAAGTAGACCCACAGATTGGCAAGTCCATTGTTCAATTTTAGCTTAATCTGGAAATGTGAGCGAACATTAAATTTTAGTGCAGTTCTCTCAGTTCTCTTCTTTCCCTTCTTCCATTTTCTCTCTTTTTTCTTTTTTTTTTTTTTTTTTTCTGGATGTTACTGTTTAGTTTTGAACTCTCAGGAAACAATCATCCTTGCCAGCTGCTTTCTGGAAACAGAACACAACTTTGAAAATGCGTGGAATGTGCAGCACTCCTTACCTGCTGAGATATTTGCCAGTTTAGCATTTACCAGAGTCTGAAAATCTGACTTCTCTGACCTGGAAGAGCTGCACAAACTCCATGATTGAATGGGGATCTTTGTGCTGGAGTCCAACTGTTTGTTGCAGAGCAGGGGGAGCTGTGGATTTGGTCTGAAGCCTAAATCCACAAGGCCTGGACAAAGACACATGGCCAGTGTGATGCTCTGTTTATTTATACATAAATGCCTCCACACTGCAGCTGTGAAAAATGGACAAAGCATTAATTCAGCCTTCTCATTTTGGCACCTGGTGTCCAGTTACGGGTCCCCTGTTACCTTCTGCATCCATCAGGAGTTGTCAAAAAAACCAAAATGCTGGAAAATTCAGTAGGATTTATCTTTTATCTTAAAAAGGCTGTCTGCAAAAGGATGGGTGTGGCTAATCTGATACTTCATCTAATGAAGTAGGTGAGTATAAATAGGTATAACAATGTCTTCAGACATGGTGTAGGCCAGTTATGACTTAAGTTTTAAATTGCAGTGGTTCAGTAGCATCTACACTGCAGAGCCTCAGCTGGTGGAGCAGAAATTATTTTTAGCTGGAATGGTTCTTCATCAAAAGCAATCCAAGCACATTTGTGACCCAAGGGGCCTTGTACATGCAGTAAGTTGCTTTTTTGCTCTGTATTCTTTCTTCCTATCTTATACTAAAGAATATTAAGGATGACGTTACCATAAAATATACTGGAACACCATTTGAACTGATACAAAGCTGTGACTGGACTAATGTTTTGATGTTTAGGGATCCTGGGTTGCTGGCTTTTCCCTTACCTGTGTTACAACCCTTGACAAATTACTTAATCTGTGTGTCAAGGCAGTACTTGCCATTCTCATGTGAGTGATACTTCAGTGCATTTAAGTTTGAAACCTTTACAGAGGTGTTAATGTGCAGGTTGTACTTACTTTTTAATGAAATAAGATGTGGTTAAGATACTTGCAATGGCACACTGCAGTGCTCCTAAGACAGTGAGCAATTGCTACATGTTTTAATTGGTGTCTAACTATAAATGAACACTTCTTAAATTTATAGGAGAAAGATGTTCTCCATAATTCTTCTGGTGCACACCTAATTATTGTTGGTTTTATTGAATTCTTTCTTATGACATTTTCTGTTCCTACAGTGAAAACATACCTTAAATGAACTCTTGTAAGAATTGCTGTATTGATGTCCAGAACTGTTATAAATATTAATGCATCAACTGCTTTCATAGTTACTACTGCTGTGTATCTTCCCCACAGACACAAATGCAAGGGGACAGCTATGTTTATGATATTTTTTAGTGACATCTGGCATTCTCACAGGAAGCCTGGTGCCTGATTGTCTGTTCAGGAGAGCCACATTCATGACTCAAAGCCAAGCTGCAAAAGGGAACATTATTGTTAGCAGCTATAGGAATGAATGTGATCAGGAGTAAGGACTTTAAGTTAAAAGCGAGTGTTGATTTATTGAGTGTTGTTCCCTGTAAATATAAGTCAAACTTGGCCAGCTGGTGAAAGTATGGAGCTGCTGTTTCCTTATATGTTCTCGTGCATAGGAAGTCTCCTGACCTTGGGCCTTTATTCTGCAATTTATCATTCATTTCAGCTCACAGAAGGATTTGCCCTGGGACAATGTGCTGTTTGACTTCTCACAAAGCAGAAAAGATCCCATCTTCCACGGATATTCTACCAAAAACTACATAGGTTGTGTTCAATCTGTGTCTGAAGTCCTAAACTAGTAATGGGAAGCTGGATAATACAAAGCAATGACAGCTCAGCCACAGAACACTGCAGGAGTTTCAGATGAAATACGCAGCTCTGGGTGGATTTTTAGTCTGCATTTCTAGCACATTTGTATCATGAAATTACACATTAATTAAATTAAGGATTCAGTAACACACAGATACATAACAAATATGGACATGATTTTCATGAACAAGCCATTGTTTCTTGAAGTTTGCTTGAATCAGACTGGAATGTTCTGCACTTGAGATTTCCAGGTAGCAAGGTGTATGAATAATCAGAATATTAAATGTATTGGTGCAGCAGCAGTTGCTGCATCTTCAAGTTTTCAGAACAATAGATGTCTTCTGTTTTTTCAGAGCCCTTGCTTTCTTTAGCCATATATGAATATCCTGTACTCCAACTGATAATCACAGGGAAAGCGTCTTCATGTTTTTGCAGGTTCAGATTTAGTGCAGCACAATATTTAATACCGAGTCTCCAGTACTGGAAGCCCACAACCAATGATTCAGAGGAACATGGGCTGTTTGGTTAGGAGTTGATTTTACCTTAGTATTAGAAAAAAAATTTCCTTAGACTAGAGGGTGGACTATAAAGTTACAGTTAAGACCAGAAAATTTAGGTAGTTGGTATATGAAGTTAAAATGCCTCTTAGTGAGAGTCTCCTTGAGCAGAATTCTGGCTGTTCTACTGGTGTTCTGTCCATGATCCAGGAAAACTCAGAACTGCCCAGAAAGATTGTCTGCTCCAATGCTATGCATTTCTCAAATGGGTGTCTTGTTACTTCTGGCTTAACCAATATTCAGAGCTGGCATAAGAATGTTTTTCTCTTTTTGTGGCATTTGCAAGTTAGCAGTGATTGAGCTGCTGCAGAAGAAACTGGTGATATCTGTGTTATTCCCTACAGTGGGTGAATAATGCATAATTCCATATGCCATGCCTTTGGGCAGGCATTAATGCACATTATGGGGCAGTTTCCAGTACAGACAAGAAATTGTTAAATCTAGACTAATAGAAATGACTGTTCTTTTGCCTCAAGAAGCTTTAATTTTCCTGCTTCCATATAACTACATGAAGGTAAAGCTTATTACTCATGGTCGCGAACTAAGTGCCTCACTACATCAACTCAAAACTTACTAAAGACTTCTGAATTATTTTTTCTCATGTTTAGTTTTGAATTATAGTTTCATTATCAATGTCAAATTAATTGGTTGTAGACATTGTACTGATAAGACAAGTAGCAAAATAAGTAAAGAAAATTGAAGGAAGTTTAAAATACTTCAATTATATAAAAGAAAACAAAGAACAATTATTGTAAATTAAGACAATTTATATTATGATTTTTATTTCCAAAGCTTGGGTTGATATGATAGGTCATGGCACATGAAAGAAACCGAAAAGCAAACACAGAGAAGTTGACATGTTTAGCAATTATTGACCATATGGATTATTTACGCTAAAAACTGAAGGACCATAACAGTTAGGAAACCTGATGCACTGCAGCCACTTGACATGCAAACCATTTATCCTGAGCTTTGTGCGTTCAGGTCCTGCTGCACTAACTATGGTACAGAAAAGCTGCATTATACCTCAATGCCACATTCTCACCTGGTGTTGCTCATGTTGTCAAACAAGTCAACTGTACAGTTAGAAAATGAGACACTTAAAAAAATTGTATACACTAATTCAAAGGCTTCTACATGTCAACTCTAAAGTATGCTGAGTAACTGGTCAAAGTGACCCATCAAAAGTGGGTATTTTCCAAGCACCCCTTAATTCAGGATGTGTATTTCAATTCCTGCATGTCTCTGCAACAAGAGAAGGCAGGAAATTCCTGAAGCAAGAGTCAGAAGAGCAAGCTTTCAGTTGGTAGGTCAGTTCCAGCCAGGCCTACCCTATTTTGCCTCAGAATAACATAAGTATCACGAGCAGAAAATCTGTATCAATAGTGGAAAGATTTTAGCTTCCAATATTCCGTATTTTCTTAATTTGTAAATAACTGGTTCTCTCTGAAGTTAATTCCTCCTTTTTGATACATCATGTGGTAGATGAACATGCCACAAGCACTTAACCAGCCAGAAGCATTTAAAAGATTCTGGATATGTTCTGGATACGTTTTCTTGTTTTGTTTTTTAAGAAATGCATAAAATGTAATTTGAAATAATCTTTGGTACCATTTAAAACCCAAGCATATATTACCTGCAAATCACATTTCATTTCCTCTTTTCTGCAGGATTTTTTCTTACTGCAAAATCTTTTTCTTCTAGTAAAATCTTGGTTAGTATAAATCCTGTGAAATGTTCCATACTCTGGAATCAGGGTGAGTGGGGATGGTCCTTAGGGTTGTGTGTGATCCCCATAGATCTGGAATTCTTTGACCATATTTTCTATGGATCATCTTCTTACACAAATACTGGAATAGTCTTGAGTTCTTATGAAATAAGAAGCACTTGTATTCTCTAGCAGGGAATGGCATGGTTTCTTGTCTTGACTATTTTCAGGGCCTGGAAAACAAAAAGCAGACATTTTATTGCTCATCCTTACCCAAATGTTAGTTACGTGATAGTTTTTCCTCCCTCTCTATATTTTCTATCACCATTTGATTTCTCTTCCCAGTTCCTATTTTGCTTTCTCCTAATGCTGGATGCACAGGAGCTCTTAAATGTCCTGGGCTTTTCTTACTCCTTTGGAGTTTGTAAAGCACTTTAGATTTGCATGGCACCAAAGAATAAGGTAGAGGTCATTCCCAATGTTAACCTGCTTTCCAGTACTTCTAGAACTTGGTCCCATAATACTTCCTAGAGAATTTTACCTCTGTGCAGGAGCCTAATTCCAAACCCATGCACCTGATATTATAATAGTACGTGGCATTTTTTTCCTGATTTTTCTGTGGGTTTAGATCCCCCACATCACATTGTGATGCAGCTCTTGCACAGTCTGATGCACTGTATAATGAACATAGGTTTTTCAGTCAAAATAAGAACATCAGACATTTCCTGAGTGATTCCTGTGACCATGCTCAGAGGAAGGATGGTGCTTGTTGGGAAAGCCTGATTAGCAATTTACTTACGAGTACCTGCCTGACATCTTCCTTATGACAGCAATTATTATTCCTGCAAGGATTCCAACTGCAACTACAATTCCAATAATAATTCCAACCAGTGCAATTGTTTCCAGACCACCTGAAAGAAGAAATTGGGAATGTTAGCATGTTTCTCATGGAGATCATTGGTAAGAGGCTACTGATAGAACTGAGGCTGTTCTGTTGCATCCCACTTTTGGGGGAAATTTCTTTCTGTATTATGAATTCTGAAGACGGTTTGGAAGTTCAGCAGCCTTTGGGCTTGGAGGGCTCCATGTGGGTGTGGCTGTGGAGACAGTGATCAGGTGAACCAGGGGAGGCAATTCAGGGAGCAGGTTGTGGCTCCTCCCAATACTTTCATTTAAGGATAGCGTGGGCACAGCCAGTGGCTGCTGGAAGGGAATTCCCTGGCAATTATGTTCCCACTTGTCTTTATGTGCAAATCTTGCGGTTAATACCTTTTTCAGTTTTCTCTGGTTCCCCACTTGGTTCACCTGTAAAGCCAGAAAGAGAATAATTACTCACTTTGCTTTGTAGACTTTTGAAATCCAATTAGTAATGCTGCATCAAAGGAAAACTTTTATTAACTATGTCACAATGGTTTAGGGGCTGTGTAGTAGGATATCCTTTTGATAGGAAGGAAGCAAATGAAAAGCTTGAGAGAATGAATAAAAAGAGCTCCAAAATAATAGAAATGAAAACCTAAGGGACTGATTGATCTAACATATACTAGTGCAACTTAAGTGTGATCACATTAAGATAAATAAGGATATACCTTGTATAAAATAATTACAATTAAGACAGAAATTGGATTTTAATGATCTGAGACTGACATATGCTGATAAAATTTTGCCTTCCTCTGAGAGTATCTGCTGAACTATTCTGTGTCTATTTATAAAGAGAACACCTTGTTTTAGTAGATGGCAGTAGAACTTCAATACATAAAAATAGAAATTAAAAGGTTTTTTACCATCAACACTCTCTGTGTTAACTCCATAAGCAGTAGAATTGTCACTGTCTCCATTCAGGACAAATGCACTTTCTGTGGTCATCAGGTGTCCAAACTGCAAGAGATTTGTTACATTGTGTAGTCTTGTGGGCAACTACAAGAATTTGGGGGAAAAGAGGGAAAAGAAAACCTCGGTACACTCAATCTACACTTATGAAGTAGCATTAAAATTTCTTGGTCATCCACAACTTGTGGATGCATTTTTAGCCATCACCCGTCATCTCTGACTTGTGTACAGTGACCAAAACAAACCAAATAAGCTGATCTGTCTTCCTAGCTGAACGCTTTCTACATCAAGTGGATGTAGGACTGCAAAAGGGGTAGGAGAGGACTGCAGAATATTGCAGCCCTGCCTCTTTTTAGTGGTTTTTCTTAGCTTGGTTTGTAAGTTTGGTTTCACCGAAGCTGAGTGAGAGACACTGAAAATTGGAAGAGGCAGTGAACAAGCAGGTAACATAAAGGAACCCTTATCTGGCATTATGTACTCACCAGGGTTGGTAATGCTTCAAATTCGGTGTCGTTTCTGTCTTGGAAATCAATTGTTGCACTTTCTTCTCCTTCTAGAACTGAGCTTGCTGAATGAAATTTTAGAAAATGAGTCAGGATGCTAATTTTTAGTCACATGTTCTGGCTACTTTGACATGTAAACTTTGTTAAATGTGAGCTCTGTGTAGTGTTCTGTCTCCCTCTTTTTGCCTCTTTTAAAATAAAAATGTTATTTCAAATTAAAAAATCCAACATTTATTTTGAAATCAGTAAAAAAATCCACTGGGAGCTTAAATGAAGAATCAATTGGGATTGAGGAAAAAAATTGGTTTTGCTCAAAACTCTCATTTGAATTCTACTGGAAACTTGCAAATATTTTTCCTTTGCTCCCAAAACTGTTTTCTGAACCAAACTAGAAAATTTTTTAGCCATCTCCACCAATGTAAAACTAATAGCTTTGTCACATTGCCAAGAAACCAAACACTGAACTAAACTTACATTTCTAATTCCATGTTTAATCAAGTAAATAGAATTTTATATTTTTGTACCTTTTATAAACCTGAACACAGATACATTTTCTATTTAAGAGCCAAAAGGGTGTGCAGGTAGTACTTTGGTCAGTAGCAGATGAAGAAAGTATATTCAGGTTATGCCAACATGAGACCTGATAGAGTGGCTAATTAAGCCAGCCTGTGTCCCAGAAATCCACAGAAAGACTAGAACAGACATGGGTAAATCAGAGTTCTAAGTTAGATGGTAAAAATAATTATTTGGTCATTTTTGATTGAAATACCCCAGGTATTGTTGAGAAAGACTAAAGGGGGCTTGACTTTTAGTTGTATATTCAGGCACTTTCTAAATATCAGTGTGATTTAAGATATAGCACTAATTATAATACTTATTTTTTTGCTTATAAAGTAATCTCTTTGGAGTACAATATTGGGATGTACAGTATTGACCACGGAAATGTTAAGTTTAAGGAAAAAATAGCATTAGAACTCAACAATGTGAAGTGTGTATGGATCAGTTTACCTTGTAATCCCTGTCAGAACTGAAAAATACATCCTTTATTCACTGAATGAAAAATAAGCACATATGAAGAAAACCAATTACCAGAGGAAAATCTCCCAGTAGAAAGTGAAATAAATTTTGTATGTTAACAACAAGCAGCTTATTGGGAGAAGCTGCTTATACTCCTGGCATTGCTTTCAGCCCTGAAAAAGTGCCTGATAGTGAAGGCAGAAAAGGAAACAGTGTCACATAGCAAAGGTGTACAGAATGAGTGGCTGTCACAAAGAAACATAAAGTAATTATTATTTGTGTGGTACTTGTTGCAGACCCTTGGCCATGAATGACATGTAGAAAATCTATTTCAGTGCCTTTGCCCTCTCAGTGACTGACAAAAGGAGGTGGCCCAGATTAATCTTGCCTAATTTTAGATTCTTAATAAAGGCACCTAAATAAAGTGTCTGCTTGCCCTTATCTTCTTTCATAGTCTGTGGGGAAAGATAGATACTTTGAGAAGGTAATTCGGCTCACCTGAGATTTGGGTCATCCTTGGTAGTGCTGCCTTTTGTTAACTGAATGGGGAAACTGGAATATGGCTCCTATGAACTGCCCAAGCTCAGATCGAACTGGTTTCTGCCATTCTGAAGGTCTTGACCCAGTCCTAGCGCATCTGTATCATACTGTGTTCAAGCTGAGGTCCTGTATTTGCTGGAGAATAGTTCCTGGACTCTATTTCCAAATTCATTTTGGGCAGACTGGAGCTGGCTTGAGTGGTGGTTAAAAAGACACTACTGAACCCAAAGAAAGGCTGGGAAGCAATTTGTTAGCAGTGTACTGTGTGTGTAGGAAGGAATGTTGGATATTATCTTTGTCAGAAAAAGTCATAAAGTAGTTAAATATTTAAACAAAATCGAGAGGAACTAATGGGCTTAGAGCTTCTTTCCCTGTCCCCAGTACAAGCTCTGCAGCACTGACATCAAAGGGAATGTAAATGGGATGTAAGGGGCGTGTGCTCCTGTCATTTCTTGGTTTCATCTGATGTGGGCCAACTGTAGCAAGAGTCATGGTTAAGCAGTGCTTCTGCATGTGTTCTTAATATTATCTTAGAGAAGGTTGTAAATAAAAACATTGCCTCACAGTGCTGGGCTTACCTCCAAGGAGCACCAGGGCCTCCTCTGTTTGCAGTTATAGTGATGTGAATTAATCAGTGCACCCCTTCCTGCCAAATTTCCAACTGGGAGCCTTTCAGTTCAAAGTCCCCAGCTGCTCTCAGGCTGCACACCAGGAGAAAATTTGATGTCTTTAAAAGTTTAATACTGCTTTGAAACCCTCCTGTGCTTAAGCATCCCATGACCCACTTAGGGGAAGATGAGCTCACTACTTACATGCCTGGAGTGACAGTTTACTAGAAAAACCGCTTAGGGCTGCTTTCAAAGGACAGGGGTTGTGTTGGAAAGGAGATGGAATTGTAAAACTCTTGTTCATTAGCATTTCTTTCAGGTATCTCCAAAACCAACAAAGATACTTCTGAAGATGAAAAATGTTGTAGGATCTTTTTTCTCTCCTGGCATAAACCTGAATAAACCCAAACACTAGTGGGTAAAGGCAATTGTAAGCCTACAGTTTAGCTTAGTTCTTGAACTAGGAAGCCCTCAAAATAGAGTGAGTTTCCATCTCTAATAAGAGACTAGCAGATAAAAATGGCAAACTTTAAAGGATTCCCTTTAGCAAGAACTGAAATAATCTTTTGCTCGTTGCCCTCTGCTTCTATTTTAAAAAATTGAAACAAAAAACTAAACGAAACTGGCTTACCACCTTCAGTTATTTATAACAGTAAGAAAAAAGGAAACTAGCAGGTTAACTGTCAAACAAAAGCTTTGATCTTAAAATTCAAGTTTATTTTGATCTGTGTTTTATCAATATCATGTTTTATCCCATTCAGCTGTGCTAAATAGATACTTTGAGGGATGCTGCTCTGGAAAAGCAAGGGAAAGAATTCAGTGGGATGGGTCACTTGGGAGGTATCATTTTTCTGTTGGAGATGAGCTGAGCAAACATCTGGAGCTGACTGATGGTTTTCAGGATCTGCTTCCGGAATTGTTACAGACCAAGTGGTGTTGTTTGAAAGGCTGTGTATGGATTTGTGTGTTATCCATCCTGTTTTGGCTGTGTTTTACTCAGCATTTACGTCCTGATACAGGAATTCCCTTTCTGAGGAAGCATTCTTCACTCAGAGACCTTAATCTGATTCTGAGTGAACTGAATCTTAGTCTGTATCTCATTATTGGAATTAGTTCAGTTGTAGTTCAGTGAACACTTCTATTCCTGGTGGTGGAGGTTTAACAAAAATATGCAATTCTAAGGGATCTGCCTTTTAAATACAACAGCACTATAATTTTCAAATACAATTTTTTCAGTCATTTGGCTTCATCCTCAATTTAAGTGTATTCCAGAGTCATGTCCAAAATCTCTGTCATCAGCATAATGTTGTCTGAAAGTAGTTTTCCATTGTTTTTCTATTTTTGGGTATTTAAAAAAAGCATACAGGTGTCTCTTTTGTTGTGAAATGGTTCAACATCACCAAATCCAGGCTACAAAATTTTTTGGACTTTAAAAGTATGAGGTTTTAAAGTATATAATATAGTAGATTCTGGTGTTTGTCTTTTTAAGTTGGAGCCTTTGGGCAGCTAAAATTTTCAGACTTCAGAAAGGCAGGGAAGTTTGTTAATGAGAACTGAAATTCTCATTTGTACCTCATTCGTGTCCAGCAAAATCGTATCTGCAGTAACCAGAGAACTTTGTGTTCTTGGATTGTTTGGGGTATTTTCTTTCTGTATTAATTTTTTTCTGGAAGTTGGAGTAATGTCTCATCCCATAAGATATCCTCTGGTGGGTATTTAAGTATCTAGACTCTGTTGTTCAAGAGAAAGTATGTACTGTTTAAATCCTGAAGTGCTTTTTGCAGCTTCCTTATGCAAAGACTGACAGTTTGCTTTATATAACAAAGGAAGCTGGATGACAAAATACCAGGAATTTTGGAAAGTGTCTGCCAGTTGAAAAATGGTCATGAAGCACAAGGAAGGATTTAGCTCAGCCTTATTTAGAGAATGACTGACTCTGTTCAGGTATTCCCTGTAGCTCATGATGACAATGCTTTGCTGAATGGTCAGAAACATTTCCTTCGGCCACCACACCCTGCTACAGATGGGGTTTATTGCTGGGGCTGGCCTAGCCAAAGGAACAAAGTCAGAGTTAAAACCACCAGTGCCAAGTGGCAAAGAACCACTGGGCTGCTCCTCAAGTAAATCACATGCCTTCTATCAGTGTTCTACTGACAGAAAAGCAAAGCAAAATATATCTTAACTGGGCAGATACAGAGGAGTAACTGCTCCTCAAGGGCTTGCTGTGTGTAATGACCCCCAGCCAAAGTTTGGAAACAAAGCCACCAGAGCAAAAGGTGGAAACTCAGTAAGATTTGTCTTAAGCGTGGTAAAATCAGCCACAGAGCTGTGGGATATTCCTTTAAAATATTCCTTGCAAAACTAGATATGAATATTCCAAATTTATGCTTTTAATAATGTTGCTGTGTCAACCTCTGCTTTCTTGTCTGCTAAGTGCACTGATCTCAGACTTGCTATCCCCAGAGTGTGGGATTAAACCACTTTGTTATTGATGTTTGCTGCCCCATGCTCCTGTTTCCCTGTTTGCAGTTTTACTGTAATTGTCTTCTCTGGGTGTTTGATTGGAGATTGATATTGGAGTTGTGATCAAAGTGTGAGTATCCTCTGTATCTTTCCGTGAGTGGCAGGATTACAGAACTGTCACTGCATGGCTGACAAGGAGCATGGCAGCCAAGACAAGGAGAAAAGTACAAACCTTTGTGTCAGGGAGCAGCAGATTTTCCAGATGTGCAGCAGAAAGCAAACATCTGTGTACAAATACTGGGATATGTAAATACAGACAAGAGGAATTAAGAAATTACCTCTAATACAGTAATAAACCAATCTTTTCCCTGAATCACTTCCTTGCCATAATTCTGAGGCTGTTGAAGGTTACTAACCCCTTGTATCTGGCAGCAGAATGCTTTGCATGTTCCTTAACTCATTTGTTTGAAATACTCCCACCAAACACTGAACTGAAGACTGTTAGGTGTTAATTTTGTTCACAGAGTGATTTTTAGCTACCTACTTTTATTGCCATGCAGCAAGCAAGATCCATTCAAATAGGTTTAGTCTGACTTTTATCCTGCTTTAATAATGTACTAGCTAGTATTTGGGTGGGTTTCACAGTCATAAACCATTTTAGTATGTATTTGGAGTTGTGTGTACCTTTTACAGAGTTAGCAGTATCTCCTATACTACTCAAGCCTTCTTGAAGAGTACATTTGCCTGAAAATGGTGTAACAGCTGAACTGTGCCCTCACAAAGGATTATTCTGATGCAATTTGTGCTGGGTGTTGTAGTGTTTGTAACCAACAAAGATGGAAAGAACATGAGGAAGTCATAAAGCAATATGAGAATGTGTTCAGCATCAGCTTCTATGTCCTTGGAGAACCTTTGGCCAAGTTTCTGAGACAATGAGTTGGAAATCAATAGTGCTTTTGCCTCTTATTTTTCTTCATTTGTTTCTCTTTAGAACATCCCAGCACCTATACTCCAAACCCTACATCTTGTTCTGATATGCTGTGCAGCAGTTTGTGCACTGCACAGCTCTGAGCTTTGCTGGGGGATTAATCCCCACGGAGGGGACACCCAAAGCAAAAGGGCCCTTTGAGAGGCTGCAGTGGGGATCTGGGATGCAGGGAGTGGTAGGACCTGGCAGCATTTGTCCCTGACCACATCCAGACAAAAAGCAAACAAACCAACATAACAAACGTGCCACTGAGACAGACCATATGCCCGAGCTGGGCCAGCAGCAGGAATTAGGCATTTCTGTGGTCCACGTGTGGCTCGCCTCAAGTGACACATGGAGAAACACTGCATGCCTCTGTTGGAGCCCAACAGCCTTCCTTCACTGCCTTTTATTATCTAGTAAAATGCTCTCGAGGTTTTTAACTGCCTTCTTTTTTCTTTTTTTTTTTTTCAGATAATTTACAGTCCTAGATCTGGGGTCAATGCATGGATTCAGTGAAAACTGCTGCATTACAGGAGCTGAGAATCTGGCCTCTCTGTTCCCAGTTTTTACTGTGCAGCCTGAGTTAATGAAAGGTCCACTTGTGAATCTTTAAATACGACTATTTTTCTTGTTTGTAAAGTTACAGCTGCAAAAATTAACTGTTGGGATACAGATGGGCAAACCTCTGCTTGCCCAGCAAAGAGGAGAAAAGAAATTTTATCTGTTCTCTGCTGGCCTTCCACAAAGACACTGCAAAATACAGACTCACTGATTTGCAGACCTAGTAGTTGAGATTCATCAAGATGATTTTCTCCTTTTTGTGATAATTATTTTGAGTATTGGACGTGGAGAGTTAGATTTATATCATGAAGAGGCATATATGGGACACATGTAAGAGCACTCATCATTCATGATGCAGGATGAAAGGTTTTGTGGTGCTTATTTAGTAGAAAACTGGCTCCCTTTGGAGTCAAATATGCTGTTCCTCTTGGTTGTATATTTTGCTTACAACCAGCAGTTACAGAATTTGATTTTCAGGAGAGTTTAGAGTTTTTCGACTTTATTATAATTTTGCCACTGAAATAACAACAGTTTGGGTAAATCAAGACACTTCTGAAAAAAACTTTTCCCGTGATTTTGTCAATGATTTTAAAAGACATAGAAAACTTTCTTGTCTTTCATGACTGACTGTAAATTTCACTTTCCTTTCTTATCATATAAACACTTCTTGCTTGAATTATCCTGTCAATGTGCTTACTTTCAGACCAAACCAAATGTAACATGACCCGGGATAAACCTGAATTGCATAAGGATATATAATCTAGTATTTGCCTGTAGGTGAGATCAGGCACATGGGCAGTTGATACAGCTCAAGTGACATGTGGTATCTTGTTAACAATCATGTTAATTTTTGTTCATGTTATGTGACAGCCACAGAGTAATCTCCATCTCTGCAATGATCCTTGCAACATGGGAAAGTTTTGGAATTAGGAAATGACTCTGCAAAGCACTGGTTTGGATGCTGGTACAGGCCAACTTCCATTTCAACTGATTTGTCTGATCCAATAACTTGCCTGAGTTTTTATATGCTGAGCAGGATCACAGAAGAGCAAAAATGTATCTGCTAATCATTCAATAATAATAATAATAATTCTTATGGAAATTGGAAATATACTTCCTGATCAAAACAAAGCTGTTTTTGTTAAGTCAGTCTCAATCCATAATCTGGGATGCCCAATTATGAGAAAAAGGGTGGTTGCAAATTTATTTCTGGCCTCATCAGGGTTAAGAAATATTGGAATCTGATAAGGACACTTTTTGCTCTAAAATTCTCAGGCCACATTGTCACCCCAGAGCTTCAGACATCTGGATATACCCAGTCCACCAAGTACTATACAAGTCAGAAATTTTCCCTTTCCCTGCCAGCCAGGCAAAGATTGCTGAAGGTGGCATTGTCACCTCAAGTCTGTTCTAAGATATAAATGCTGATGGTTGTCAGTAAACAGCAGTGATACACATTAAATACTTGAGTCTTGCTTAGTTTATATCTGGAGTCTTTTTTTCCGGGAAGTTATCCTAAATGACTGGCTCCATGTGAAGAAAAATTCATCCTAAACACACAGAAAGTCTTAAATACTGAAAACTGTGTTCTAAATCCAGCTGTGGAGTTCAATGCTGGTTATAAAGCAGAAGTAGGACCTTGCAAGCAGGAAATACTCTAATTTATTTTTGTTTCTGGCTAACAGGGCTTCAGTCTACTCACTGCTGGACTCTTTCTCTCAAGTTGAGAGAAAATATGCTTTAAAATTCCCCAAAAGCCTGAAATGAAACACCTTTTTTACCTGTAATTCTGGTATCTTAAAAGGTTCTTAAGGTAATTCTTAATATAAAATATAAAAATTTGCCTCATTTCTAATGGCTTTAAACTTCGGTACATTTAATATTGATTCTTTTTAAGGACAAGATAGCTGTGTGAGCCAAGGAAACAATTTTTGTGACTTCCCTAATATATATTGATTTTAGATTTTCTGTGAAATTTTGAAGCATGGCTCCAAAATTTCAGCCTCATATTCTGACATAGAGAACACCATTAGAAATTTTAAGTCAACACCCACCCTAGCTGTATATTTATATAGCTCCATTCTTTCCAGCAGAATGACACTCTGTGTTATCAGGCCAAAATCAGGTAATTTTTTTCAGTTTGGGTCCCCAAATCCAAGCCTGAAAAGTACACTTATGCTTTGGAAGACTAGTGGGCTGAATTTCAGGTTACTTTATTTAGAGCGCTGGCACTGGGAATGTGTTCCATGGCAATGGCAGAGGTATTTCATGTTGCCTGATGGTCAATTCATTCACCAGGAGTCAAATGTTACACAGAAAGACTGAATTTCAAAGTGATATTCCTGGAATCAAGTACTGGTCTGGTAGTTCTGATTTACTGTTAGTAAATCAGACTCTTCTGCTTTAGCTGTAAAAAGACTTAAATGTTTCTTTTGCCTAAAAGTGTATCTTTCTTACGAAGTTCAAAGGTAGTAACTTGCCAAATTAATCGTTTCTGAGTAGGTACATAATAAGCTTTTAAATCTATTTTAGGTAACAATTCCCCCAGTTTCAGTTTCCCTCAGTTGCATGTATTGCTTATGGCTAAGTTAGGCTTAGGAAAGCCTTGTGCAAGGCTCAAATTCTAAGCGGCTGTAACATCTTTAAGCTCATAAGTTAAACTCTGGAATGGAAATATTTAGAAGTTACTTTGGTAGAGTTACAGCACCTAAATGTCAATTAAACTAAACTATTGCGTGCAGTCTGTGGTGTGTGTGTGTGTGTGTGTGTGTGTGTGTGTGTGTCAGGGAGACTGAGGCCATTTCCAGGGGCTGGGGTTGGAATGCCTTCCCTGCCTGCTTGGACCTTCTCCCTCCCTTACAGACACACACATTAAGTTCTTTCCTAATAGAGCCTAACTCAACCCAGCTGAAAACTTTTGCTGCATTTCTTTCCAGATTACAGCTGTAGTAGATGCCGGGCAGTAGCTTAAGAATTCCAAAGAAAGTTTTACAAACAGGACAGAGCAACTATATATAACCTCTGAGCAAGCACAGAAACTGTTAAAGCACAGGAAATGACTGGAAATAATTTTAACCAAAGTTTCTCCTTACCTTCTTCAGCAAGTGCTACGAAAGGCATGCTCCCTAGGACGAGGATGAAGAATGGAACTTTAATAAACATATTTGATCTGCTTAGAGAGTCGCTTTCCAATCCTGAGACCAGATGGATCCAAACTCAGATTAATTTTTTTAGGGGCAGTGGAGAACTGAAATCACAAAAAGAAATTACCGCAAAAAATACTTTGGTATTCCAAATATTCCTTTCGCTGCTGTAGTGTAAAGGGGGAAGCTTTCCCAGATGATAACTGTACAGTTAGAGAAAACTGAGTGGAGTGGGAGTTATTTTTTTTTAACCAAGAGGTGGGAGCAGCCCAAGGTGGTCCTCGACAAGCAGCCAGGCCCGCCCTCTGCATGCTGTTTGGTCAGGACAAAAATTATGATCTCAGCTCAGGTTTAAAGTTACAGGAGCTGTTGTGGCTTTCAGAAAACTTTTATTTAGCAAAGGGCGAAAGGGAATTTAGGCTGAGCGAAGTGTTCCCTCCCTTCTGCAAACTGTCTTTAAAAAATACTTAAGGAACACTAAGGACATTTTTCTTGTTATTTCCAGCAGTGAACTGATGGTTTTTTCATTTCAAAGAGAGACCCCATGTTTATCTAAGCAAGTGTGGTACTGAATGTCCATTTAGGGATACTGAAATAATTTTAGGACAGGCTATTTAATTCTGCAGTAAATAGTGTCTGAATTTTCCTGTGTGTCTGAGTCTCTCAGCTTCTGTCCTCAAGTGACATCCTGGCTGTGCTGGACCATTTCTCTCTGCCCACAGGCCTGCTGGTCTCAAAGTACTGATACCACCCTGCAGAGAGAGGATTTTTCCTTTTAATGTGTAGTAGTAGTAGTAGCACAGTCATACAATGATCTGTGCAAGACTGTTTTTGCTTGTCCATGTTTCTCGGCATCAGCCTTGCAGGGCAGGCATGCAAGACTGGATAACACCAACATCTGTAAGAGAGGCCTTTGCTCACCAATAATGGTTGTTAGACAGGAACTAGGGCTGAACTTGGGGGGCAGTGGTTTATATTAATCCTTTCCTGAATCTTCCCTCATCTTAGGCAAGTAATATTCTACTGATTTACATCTATTTAGAAGTGTGGTGAGTTTCAGTGAGTGTTCATGTGTGAACTGATTGTGCCAGTGTGTCACAGACTGAGTGAGGAAGGGTGGGACCTTGTCCCTCAGCTTCTCCACCTCCAAGTCCTGCAGTGCCAAGACATCGGGCTCCCACAGCAGCAACACCATGGACTTACTTCCTTTCTGCTGGCAACTCTGGAGGAAGTAACCTCTGCTAGAGGTAAGTCTCTTCTGTAGAAGGGGTTTTATTGTTTTTTGAACACACACAAAAAAACCCAACCAAACAAAACAAACAAACAAACAAACAAAGAAAACCCAACAGCTGGTACTATAAAGGACCAAAGCAAGTCTGAAGGTACGATGTGATGCAAAAAGGGCTGCAGATGGGAAGTGCAGCACTTTCCGCAGGGATTTTCTTTCCTTCTCAAAATGATAGGTGCAAAAGGAATTTGTTAGCTGTAAATTATGGCGCTATATTGTGCTCTTTGTGATGCAGAGGAGAGTAGGATGAAAACAGTTGATGCCAATGCAAAGAAACAACAGGTAATATTGGCTTATTGTCTTCAGAAAATAAAAATTGCCATGTACTAACCTTCAGCATTTTAAAATCTGGGATTAATTACTTCTCGATAATGCTGTTTCAAATTTATTAAGAAGAATGTCTACTTATTGGGGAAATTCCCCTCAAATGAAACTGGAGATTGCTAGGGGAGTTTGTCAGTTTTACCGGAACTTACTTTGAAAAATCAAAACAAGTATTTACCCTATCAGAATGGAATGTTTGGAATTCTATATGTATTTTTAGAACAAAAAAATGAATGTAGTAGGCTATGAAAGACAAACTGGAACAAACAGTGACTTTTTAACATTAACAAATTCTCAACAGGAGCAAAAAGAAGGTATTTTTAGGATTTCATTCAATTTTCTTTGAAAGTGCTCTGAAGGTCTTTTACTTTTATGATTATTCATATAAACAAACATATCAGGTTTAGGAATAAGCGTTTCTAAAGGATAAGCTATTTGCTAAATTAAATAAATTCTTCCTTTGTACTGTACTGTCTTCTGGGTATAGAGCTGGGGTTCTTGAATTTTCAGGAGTTGCAGATGTCCCAATTCCAGTGGCTATTCCAACACTTTTTAATGCTTTTATTATTCTTCCCAGTAAGGAATAATTTCTCCTTTACCAGCCTGTTTCTTCTGTTACAGCCTGTTCCTCAAAGAAAAACTCCTTAGCTAAATTTATTAAACTGTGAAGAATTTAATAACATCAGCTTCTATCATGATAGCAAAGTGCAACAAAAGTCAAGAAATGTGCCTACGGATGCAAAACAAGTTAGTGAAAAAGCTAGGAATGTCTTCTAACTGACATCTTGGGATGAAATTGTTCCTGAAGGACAACCGTGACAGGAACTTCCCTTCTAGTGGGGACAGCATGTTGCTGTGTAAGGAGATTAAGGCTGGGAGACACTGCTGAGCCCTCTGATTTAAAGCATCAACAAAATTCTTTCAGAAGAGCCAACATACCCTTGGGATAGGGGATGGAGCCAGGGCGATGAGGGAGCAGTTTTTCTTTGAACTGTGCCAAATCAAGGGGATTTAATGAAACTGTACTTCACTGTATTGTAATTCTGTTAAACCAATAGGTTTTGTGACAACAAAGGAGTTATTCAGAGGTTCTGATTTAACAATTCATCTGCACTTAAAGCATCCCTTAATTCTGTGTCTGTTTGTTTCAGAACAGAAGGTGAGCACATACCCATGTGTGTGCCTGTGCTGCCTGGCAGTGGATGTGCACATGTGTGCTGTCATGAAATGAGTGTTATATCTACACTGAGATGTTGCAATTTGGTCTGGGTGTATTATGACAATTCCCACAAATTGCCAGGATATGAGTGCATGGGTAACTCTTTTTTTTTTTTTTTTTGCTAGGCCGGTCTGTGTTTTTAAGCTCAGTGGTTTAGGGGAGGACATGGAAAGGGACTTGAGTACACACAGCCCTTCTGTTTTCATTTCATAGTCAGTTCTTTCCATCTCATCATATCAGTGGTTTGCAGAGTCTTGTGAGAGGCTTGGGCTGTCTCTGGTTCAGTGGGAGCAAGGAATGAACCAGGGCTGGAGGAGTAGTGGTGACTGTATCCTGCAAACTGTTCTGCCTCAGGGGTGAAGACTTGTGGGACAATGTTTTCCCCTGGACCAGTCATGAACTTGGGGGCAGTGAAGTCAATCAGGGGTTCCTCATGGTCACAAATGGGCTTTGGTTTCATGTAAATAGCCCATAACATGGGAACGTAATCATGCACACTCTATCAAAGACAACTATATAGACCAGAGCAGTGTATGTTCATACAAGGCTGACTCTCTCTATGCTCACATCTAAAAAGGCCACAAAAATGTCTCTTTGACAGAGGAATATCCAAGTTACCCCCCTACAGTCCCACAAAGTTGTCAGAGGTTGTAGCATGGGGACATATTTGAATGTTCTGGCTTCTGCCTGGCTCATTACAGAATTTTCTATGAATGTGCAGCTCTGTGTGCTGCTAAAATTTCTCTTTCCACAGAACTAGCTCATCCATCATCTCCAGTGCCTCATCTCCAGTTAGCTTACAACATCTCTAGTCCATACAAAATAAACCCATATTTCCCCTTGCCACTCTTTCACTAAAAACACTCAAAAAGTGTAAATTGGGCATCATTCCATTTTATGACATCCTTTGCAGATCTGCTCTGTAACTCAAATGATACTGTCTCTTTCTGTTGCCAAATTTCCTGTTTTCTGTACCCTAGGGGCAGCTGTGGGCTCTACAATATTTGATCAGAAGCATAAAAGCTGTTTTCTGCAAGCTTTATTAATTTTCAAGCCATTTCCTGTTTTTCCTTTGCAGCCAAACCCACCCTTTTTGGCAGGTACCAAAATACAAAAACACACAATTCAGTCTGAGGAAAAGTTCAATTACTTGACAGAGGAGACCCCAAATGATAACTGCAATTTTTATTATCTGCTTTCCAAAAGGCAACTTTGCTTTACTGTGAGATAACATTCCAGCAGATTATGTGTGGAATTGCAGAAGGCTTTTGCAGAATTACAGATCTTGCCCTCAGGAATGTCTTTTACCTTCCCTTATTCCCAAATTGTTTAAGTGCAAATCCATCATATCTTACCACTGATTTTCACAGGCCTGAAATAGGTGTCACTTTGTCATAGCTTTTGGGTTTCAGTCACTGTGGGTTTAGTTTCCTATAGTAAGAGATTGGTCTTAGTATTGACAAACTCAAATATTCATATTATGCAGCTTTTTTGAGATAAGCAGCTATAAATCAAATCCTGTTCCTTGACCATCTGTGCTCCTGGCAGTATAATATATGCACAGAGTTGTGAGCAGCCCAACTGTCAGATGTGGGGAAGAAGGATTATGAATGAGAAAATTGCAACAATACTTGAAGTTGGAGTTCTTAGGCTACAATAGTAATGATATTTGTCAGTCAGGTTTAGAGATGGGGCTTCATTTTCAGCTGGTATAACTCAGTTTCACCAAAATCAGTAAGACTGTAAAATAAATGTATTTAAGGGGAAAGAAGAAACTATCTACACTTAAAATAGTTTCATTAGAGATTTATGGGCAAGTTTACTGTACAAGTTGCTTTTCCCCATGATGCCATTTGAGTCAGTAATGAAAAGATGTGCTGGGACAGAGAAAGGGCACAGAGGGCTGTTGAGTGACTGTGAGTTGATCTATGTAAAATGTCAAGATTTCTCTATGATATTTCAAAGTCTGTCATTTGGTGTTGAAGTTTCAAAGTTGAAATTGATTTTGTTCATATTTTAATGTTCTCCATTAGAAGCAGATGAATTTGGGCCATTTAACACAAAAGCCTGGATTATATTTTTTGCTTAAGAGTAACACCACTGCCTACCTGAAGCAAAATACTGATGTGAAAGGACTTGGAAACACTTAGTAGGTGGTCTGCAGTCCCTTTCTCGAGAGATACGTGAGTGTTCGTTGATTGTAAAGACCCTGGAGTAGAACTTCTCATCTGCTTCCTCAATAAGGCTTTCTCCACAGACAGTGAAACCCTTCAGGGACTTAGTCCTGAAAACATAAGTTTCATGGAATGCAGCAGGTTACTTGGGGCTTAAGAACTGGTTATAGGGAGTGGGCATGCTCCTGAAGACACTGTGGAGTTGGGACTTCTGTCAGTCAGTACTTTATCCAGAAAAACTCATCCCAAATTCTGCCAGCAGTTGTGTCTATGTGACACACAATGGAGTGACTCAGAGTTAATTATGGAATGCCCACTCTTTGCTACTTTTAAACCTGCAACTGACCACCATGTAGTTAACAAAAAATTATAAGGTTGACATAGGTTTTCTTAGGTCAGGAGTGTTTTTTAACTAGACCAGTTACAGAAGGAAAGCAACACAGCAATGGAGCCAGAGGCAGGGCCAAGGGTGGCAGGGGGGACATTGGGAAACACACATACTGTGTACTCAGTCTCATTTATTGCAGAATGGTTCTAGAGGTTTGTCTTAATATTTTCAAAGGCTTTCACTGCTTTGTGTGAGAAATACTACCCCCATGAAGTTCCATGGTAAACTCCCATGTCAATTCTGATTTTAAGGAGGAATCACATATAAAATAATGGGCTTGCTTTCTTCTTTCTTTCCCTTTCTGTCTACTAAGTGTGTTCCCAAGAATAAGAAGCTTCATGGGGAAAATGCACAGATGAACAAAAGCTGGTGGAATGAGCAGTTGTGTCAAACGGGGGAGGGCAGGCAGGGACAGAAAAGCAGACTGATATGGGGATGGAGACTTGGGAATGTAGGAAAGTAGTGAGTCCCAAGTGGTGTTCTCCATGGCCTCTCCTGACTGTAACTGAGATGTCTCTGCAAATAATATAGTGAATAACCAAAAAGAGCCCATTTCCACAGTCTCCTGTGCCCACGAGAGGGAGTGAGATGTTCACAGGTCCTGGTTGGTTTGAAACACACTCAGTGCAGGGCTGGATCCCACCACTTCCCTAATTCCAGTGAGGAATTTGAGCCAAGAAATATATTCCAGACAAGGAGGGATTTGAGCTGCAATCTTCAAGCAGGAGCATGTCTTTCTACCCTGGCTGCATGTCCAAATGGGGGTGAAAATGCGAGGTTTTGGTGAGAGAAACACAGCAGGGTGATCTCTCAGCAGCACAAACCCTGGGTTGTCTTGAAGTGACAGTCGTGGTGACCCCAGCTCACCTTCTGACTGGCAGCCACATAACAGAAAGCAGCAATCTGAAGAATTTTATTAAGGAGTAAAGCACACCTTAGAGCAAAAGGAATCTAAGCATTGCAATCAGGGCAGAGATCGGGATGTTTCAGCTATTTTGCAAAATCTGGATTCATTCACATATTATTGCACAGACATGTCACTGAATCATGTACTGCAATCTCTTAAAATGAAATACTATACCAATGAGTTTAATAAAGGGTCTCAGCTGCTACTGCTAGTGATGAGTCTAGGAGAAATACTACACTAAGAGCATGGGTTTACAAATATTTCTGCTAAATGTTTTTAATATTGGATTGTGTTCCTGAAAAATAAAGTGAGCAAGTATCATAGCAAGGGAAGAAAGAACAACAGAAGACACCAAAAAATCAAATAAATCTTCATCATAGTTAAAACAATGATTAGCTTCAGGGTTTGATTGTTCTCTGGACTACCGTATAAATAATTTATGTCTGGTTAAAATTAAATGATGACTTGCGAGGGTGTAGAGGGCTGGAGTGGCAGTCTGAGGGTAGAAGGTGGGCAGAGAGGAATGTGATTAAGTAGAGTTCACAAAGACAGGCCTTATCTTTGCAGTACTCAAACCACTGCATGGGATCACTTTGTGTCATAGCAGCCTGTCAGCAGGAACTCCAGGGAGACAAGAGAAGGCAGTTCAAATGCAGAATTTTCCTATCTGAGGGGTAAGTTAATTCATGCTTTAAATTGGGGAATGAATGTTTTATGCTTTACTCTGTATTGCAAGACCTGTCTTGCATAAACTAATTCTAGGAGACAAAGAAGGAGAGAGCTGCTCTCCTGGAGGCCTGCTCACCACTTTAATAGCCCCAAGCCATCTAGTGTGACTTCAGATCAAGGCACTGTTGTGTTGTTAAAAAATAAATATTTAACAGCCCGTGCCTTTTAACGTGGAAATGCTGAAAGCTTTTGCGGTGAATATCATTTAACTTTAAAGCTCCAGCCCGTTGCTTCTTCTGATTGTTTCCATATGAAATGGTGGAGAAACTGAGGTGCTGTGCACTCTGGTGGCTTTGCCAGGGTTACACAGTAGATCAGGAGTGGGAATAAGTATTGGAGACTCTCTCCAGTGGCAGCACTGTCTCTAGTCTATAAATCAATTCATTAAATATAAGTAGTGAATTAAGAGAATTTTTCTTTATTGGAGTGTTAATAATATCTTGGTCTCACTGCAGGAAACTGAATTAGAGGACCGTGATTCATGGCTTTGTAGGCATAGGCAGCTGTACAGCGAGTACAAAGAATATTAACAATTTTAATTGCCTGCAAGCACTATTGATAACTCATCATCTTTCACAGCAAACAACATTACTCCTGAAATAAGTGATTTAGATCAAAATACCTTCTACTATTGCCCATGAGTCTGACAGCAATTTTATCCAATTTCCCTGTTTAAAAAAGGGAAACTGAGGCCCTAAGCTGCTGCATTACAAGTGTGAATTAAAGTAAAACACTGGCTTTGGGATGGATTTTTAACCTCAGAATATGTATCCAAGGAGTTTGACCTGTACTTTATTAATGTATAGAACATTTATAAAGCTGTGTGCACATAAATATTCCCAAAAGCTCACCAGGAATTACGGAGCTCTGTTCTTTGCTCAGCAGTTGTGCATCTGCATCCTCCTGCTT
>JAWWEU010000055.1:2759687-2805951 GCA_035583155.1 Acropternis orthonyx | reverse complement strand
TTTGGCCCTCTGTGACTTCAGGTATCAAGGATGTGCCACAGGCAGCAGAAAGGACCAGACAGGGCTTTTTTAAGTACCTGGTCTGAGTGATGCCCAGTAACCACATTATCAGTGACAATATTTCAGTAAACTGCATTTTCTGAAAAGTGACAACTCTAAAAATGAACTAAAAATCATCAGGGTTTTCTTGAACATTTGTGTTAACTAGTCCTTTATTGGATGATTTTATTTTTTTTTTATCATCGGAAGTACATCTAGACTGATCTTACTAAAAAATTAGTCACTAAAACATTTCTCAGTGGTACAATTGTAATTCTCTTCCTTTGGCCATCCCATGAAATAGTTTGTAGTACCTGGCTGGAATAGCAGCCAGAGGAGAGATGCTCTTCAGGAGAATGTGTGACCTTGTATGTCATTTTGGTGAAAGGTCCCATTTTAGGGACCCAAGAATAGCAATACAACAAAAAGTAATTTTCAATTTTATTTTCTTTTTTTACTGAAAGTGATTTTTGTTAGAGACTTTTAGCTTCTCTATTTTTAGTCTGAGGCCTTCACACAATCCCTAAAAATATCTTTTTGCTTGTAGCACAGCCTGAGAAAATGGAGAGTATAGTACATTCCACATGTTATCACCTGGGCAATATTTTTACCATATTCATTTTTTGTGCCATTAACTTCCTAAAAAATTTATAAGAGCCTGAAGCAAACATAGTTTTTCTTCTGGGTTCCCTTCAAATTTGAGATTTAAGAGACTTCACTTGAGACATTTTTGTGAGATGGTTTTGGTTTTGATACTGCTAAAGAAAAAGATGATGTAGAACCATCTCAGGTTGTGATGCCTGAAAACAACACTGTGCCCATTAACTTCACTAACCCTCCCCAGGGAGGAAATACTGTGTTTTACTTTCTCTTGGTGGTGTTACTCAGGTTTAATATCTTTGAAATGAGGTGGACCCGAAATTGTAGAAGACAGTATAAGCAGATATATGAAGGAGTTCATCCAGACATTGATGATATCCATAAAACAGTTCTGTCCCTACAAGGGCCAATGAGTTACCCTTCCTGGCACAGTAACACCAGGTAGTAGTGTGGGACAACTCCTGGGTGCCAAGGTATCTCCATCTCCCCATGCTGAAGGTCCTGCTGAAGTTCTAGTATTTAAAACCACCACGTACCACTGTAGTATCAACACGTAGGCTCAAAAATGGTGTGTTAGACCAGCTTGCACCATTCAAAGTGTGACTGTAATAAAATTCTGGAGGTTATTTTTTATATCACTGAGTACCAGAGAAGTCCCTCCAGTTCATTGCCAGTGATTTCTGAAGCAATTATGAAACTACTCATTGTAATAATTAGCACTGGTTATCAACATGTTTGTGAAAAGCAGGTCCAGAGGCAGCATTGCAGGGCTACCCCCACTCCCTTTGGGGATCTGCTGCACTGGCTGATGTGATGCCACCTGACATTTCACCCAGCTTATTAACAGGGCGAGGGACATGTCACAAGGCATTAAGTCAAAGTCTGCTGCCTTCCCTAAAGGACATGCAATTTCTGGATAGCCAGAAAAACTTTTAAGAGCATAGAAAGATCAGAGTGAAGACAAGTGAGCGACCAGGATCTCCCATGAACAGGACTGTGGCTGCTTCACTTATACCAAGAGACTGGTAACTGTAATGCGTTCTTGTCATCTTGATGGCATTATTTTTGCCTACAGTAGAATGTACGTGCCTTTTCAACATTTACTTTATACTTCAAAGGTAGAACCAAGTAGTTTTCCATCCCACTTCACCCCATTGGTTCAAGGATCTGTGTCACCATAATGTTGGGCTTTGTTCTTCATTTGTGGTTGTAAAAGAACCTGGAATTTCTTGACTTTAGAACAAGAATCTGATTTATTTAATATAGAATTAGAAAGATCTGTCCACAGAAAGAGCTGTAAAGTGAAAGTGTAAGGGCCTGTGGCCACACACTCATGAACACACATCTGCAGCGCCCCCATTTTGTCAGTTTGCTTCCATTTGAACATAGGGCAAGATCTCAGGTTCCCTGTCTTGTCTCAAATCCTGGTCTTTTGATGGTTGTCCCTTTGTATTTCTGGGTGCTGTATGCTTCCAATGCAGAGATGGATGCATTTTTGTGCAGTAATTATTTTGCAGAAATCCTGTTGTCCAGAACTAAACTCTAAAACATGAAATTGTATGTGTGGCAATGGTGCACATAAATTAATGAATGTGAGATACATTTTACAGGGCAGTTTTAAAGTCCCGTTTTGAAATTACAGTCTGATCTTAAGCACTTAATTATATTTTTCATTAACTATTTTTGTGGTAAAGGGCAACAGAGAATGGTATAATAACAATTTACTTCACCTCTACCACTCAGCTCGTGCTTGGAATTCCCACTGACACAAACATGCTTTCTGCATATTTAAATCCAAGGAGTGTGGGCGGCAACAGTCAATGAGGGAGAAGGGAAGGAAGCACTAATGACTGTCTTGAGGTTGTTTTCCTCCTGTTGTGAAGAACTTGTACCACATCAAGCAAGTTAAATAAATATAGCCACAGAAGGTAACTTGAATGTCTCTGTGAAATCCCCTTATCAAAGCAGACTAAGGGAGTCACTAAAAGATCTTGACCTCCAATTAAATCAGTGCATTTGTAAACAGAACTTTTCTTGCTGGGTGTATGGTGTTAATTTGCATGAAATCCTCAGAAGAGCACCATCCTCATTGGTCTGGAAAAGACATTTAGCCTGTCAGTGTTACAATGTTAATAGTAAAATGAATTCAAGTCTTTTGCTTGTTTGTTTTGGGGTTCTTTTAGTTGTTGAGGGGTTTGTTTGGGGTTTTTTTGTGTTGTGTTTTTTTTAACTCCCTGATGTACCATGCAGACCTAATGATCTGGAGGGACTTTATCCTCAAAGAATATTTATGTGATGTTTTTAGACCCATTAGCTGTCAACTGTTTTAATTGCTGTTAATCCATTTGCTGTTCTTTAGAACAAAAAGAACTCTCCAAAGGGCATCCAAGGTGGCACAGAGAACAAATTAAAGCATTATACTTCCTCCTGAGAGAATACAAAATTGGTTTGCAGATATTTCAGAATAATTTCTGGTTTTCCTTCTTTACAGGAACACCTTTCCCTGAAACATTCAACATTTGTCATGCTCTCCCCTCCGCTCAGCCAGATTGCACATTCAGCTCAGAGTGCTCTGAAAAGTGCTCAGCAGTTGTTCTCTCCAGAAGGGCTGGAGAGAATGATCAGGGAGTGCATGATTTGGAGAAAAGCAAAATTCCCAAGAGTTTCCTGTCCTTTAAAGCAAATAGACCATGTTTATAATGGCAATCATGGGTTAAAAAAATCCAAGCTTTTGAGCTTTACATCAGAGCTGGATTGAGTTTTGTGATATCTTGGAGTGTTGAGAATTTGCTCAAACTTCCTTCTCTCTTCAGCTTCAGTGCTTGAAACTCAGGTGCAGGTTGAAACAAGCCTCGGATATGAAAGTTTTTTCTTTAAAGTCACTGAGTGTCATAAATTTTCCTCAAAAGAACGTGTTGGATTTGTTAGATAACTTTTATTTAGAAACCGTTGAGCTTCTAGAAAATCTCAGATGTCTGATCTCCACGAAGTTTTTCATATCTTGGCAGACCCATTGCTAAATCTGACCAAATAAATAATGTTTGAGGAGAAGCCAGAGATCAGCTTTAGTTGTGACTTCATGAGAGTAACAGTGGATATATGTGAGCATATCTCCAGCAGCAGCTTAGGACTTTAACTTTTAGTTGCCTTTTATTCCTTTAAAACTGTGGTAATTCTGGCCCAGACTGGGCAGAGGGCAAGCAGACTACACTGCAGCAGCTGGATGCAAACTCATTCCTGAGGGGAAAAGAAAATATAATTCACATTGCTTGTCTCTCGTGACTGTTTTTAGTGACTGAAAATGGTTTGCAATAAGGTAGTGACCACATGTCTGCATAAACCAGATGATGGAAGTCTTTTGATGGGTTTAGGCTGGTCTCATTTGGCTGCTGAACGGCAGTGACTGAAGTTTTCAGATTCAATCATTGCTGCTGCCACGCTGATTCATTTTGATGCATTTTCCCTCCCAGTGGCAGAGCAGCAGCAGCAAAGGACTGGGCAGGTGTAAGACAAGTTTCAGTTCACAGCTTCTATCATCCTGTAAATTTTAAGACAGGAATAGATCCTTTTTCCCTTTTGGTTTTTCAGTCCTTTTTGGACGTAAAGTCAGAGGGAAAACTGCCCAGAGGTGCCCCTTGTCTGCATTCATAAAAGCTGCCTTGTCAGAGCAGGGCAAGATTTTTCTCAAAAGAAAAAAAAAATCACTAAAGCCAAAATGGTAAAGACCTGAATAAAATGGAACTTCTGCTCAGAGCTGCTGTTTAGCTCCGGGTTTCAGTGCTTGATGCATTGATTAACACACTGTTACTCGCTCAGGCTCCAACACTGGTGCCCATAACACATTGCTAATGTCTAATAATGAGGAAGAAAACCTTTTGCAATCCTTCTGTGCAGCTGGTACTGCAGCCTTGGCCACAGCATGTGCCTTAACTCAATGAAGCATAAGCCTGGAATAATAACTTCCTTCATGGAAAAATATGCTTAATTAGCTGCTAAAAAATAAACAAAAAAGTGAATGAGCATGGACAGTTTTGACTGAGTATCTTGTAAGGAAGTATTTACTGGCTGAGGTCCCAATCCTTCACATGTGTCTGGACAGTGGTTGCTCTTTCTTTTTTCTTCCACTACTCAAATTATTTGGGGAAGTTTTGAGCACTTTTAAGGGGAGTGCTGGAATTTTCCAAGGGAAACATGAAAACTCTGTCAGAAGTTAATGTTTTTTTTCTTAGTGTCTTACTGCTTGGCATGAAAGAGTACTGTAAGTATACTAAAGATTCAAGACCAGTGTGGTCCCTTTTATTTTCAAGGTTTCTCTTAGTAGTATCCTGAACAGAAATATGATAGAAAATGAAAGGAATGAAAAGCCAGATCATAGTTTTTAGTCCAAAGCATTTGGCACAAACTCCTCTATAGTTCTTTGATTATGGAATTATTACCCAGTTTTACAAGCATGTTTTTCAAACCCATCCTGTTCCTTTAGGGGAGCCTGGAAGTCAGGATCATAGATAAATGGGCTGGCAGTCAAAATTTGATCAATGTGGGATGCCTTCCCTGTGCAGAGAAGAATATTTGTTTTGGTTTTTTTTGGCATCAACTTCTAATTGAGAAGCTTGTGCTTTTCCAAACCTGTATGTACTAAAATTTACTGCTGGAAGTATTTTTGGATAATGGGTGATAAAGCTGTGGGGCTTTGTTTGGAAGCACTGAAGAAGCATAGATTATAAACAACCCTTCATTTCTGAGACTACTCACTGGAGCAGTTTTATCTTTTACATAAAGTGCCAGTTGAGGCACATAAGAACACCTGGATTATATCTTTTATTTTCTTGCATGGAGTGATTGCGGTTTACTTTAATGGGAAGGGTAAAAAGAGAACCTCACAGGGCAGATAAAACGTAGGAGTGTGGTAAAACGTGCTTACAGTTCATCAGAAGAGACCGGAGCAGTTGTGGATGACCAGTGTCTGTGGGCACCAGAGGGTGCTGTGCACTCAGCAGATCGCAGGCCAAACCCCTTGTGTAGCAGCACAGGTTACTGTCACTGACTGATGCAAACAGAAGATTTTAAAAACTAAAGCTTCAATGTCTTATTAGATAGAAAGCTTTGAAGAACCTCCTTCCTGCTAGTCAAAACTGCATGGAATGTCCGGTAAGTGAGCGAAGCTTCAAAACAATTCAAGAGAATTTCTGTGCTGTGAGGGAAGCAGCTGAGGTACAGAAATCAGCTCAAAAAGCTGTACAGGCAAAATGAAACAGGAAGTGTTGTACAGAGAAAGATGGGTCGGGAAAAAAATCTCTGGAATCAAAGTCAGCATTAGAAGGGTGTTAGACCATGGTAGGCACTGCAGCTGGGCTTGTGCACCAGATCAGAGCTGTCACACATTGCAAGTGAACTATCTTTCCTGGGATGTTGTGGGAGCAGGGCCGGTCCTGACAAACCTCCAGGATACCTACCCCAAAATATCCTGAGTCTGAGAGTAATCCTTCGTCTCCTGCCAACCCTCCACAAACATCTCAGGCAGGAAAGCTCCACAGATTCTGTGCAGAACCTGCAAACTGCAGAATGAGTGTGAAGGTGGTGTTGCTTACAGGGGGTAACAGCTAAAGAACTCAGGGAAGCAGCTGAGCAAAAGGAAGGGCTGTTCCTTACAGAAAGGATTTCTAGTTTTAGCAAGGACTGGTGGAATTCTTAGGGAAGCTGAGTCCTCCTCCTAGCCCTGCCACTAACATGTTCTTGGATCTTTCACAAATTATCCCTTATTGTCTGTAGTCTCCCATCTGTGAACCAGCATAATAACACTGAGGCATCCTGGAAACGGAAATGTCAAAGCCTGATTCTGTACGTTTAATACAAAAAGGGGGGATCTGCAGAGGAGGAGCCACAGGGACCCTTAAGTCCTGTGTATAGATAACTTCTCTTAAAAGAGAGCTGGATCTCTCTATGTAAAGTTAAATTACTAAAGATAACAAATAAGTTCTGCTTTCCTGTGTTAGAAACACGTTTATCTCTGACCTAAAGCTTTAGTTGAATTAGGGGCAGAAAAACAGTAGAGTACAGCAGGAGCAATTGTTTGCAAGATACAACCTTTAAAGCTTAAAAAGCATTAGTTCTGCATGAGAAACACCAGTTGCAGTTGCCTGTTGATGTGGTTCATTGAATCCTGACTACAAGGCTTATTTTGCATGTTTAGTTTTTTTTAATGGGAGGTAGCCTGTCAAACTTCCACTTCCCCTGTAATTTAAAGGTAAATATTTTCAGTAATCATCCCAGGAATTTATTTGGGGTTTGCCCTGGTGACTTATAGAGGCAGCTCTGTCCATTTCTCTCTGGGTGGTGTTTTAAAAGTAATTCAAAACATGAAAGACACCTGGAGCATGATGTGTCTTTATGGGAGGGATCTAGAGGCTGCATCAAGGTGGTTTAGCCAAAAGACCTAAGAATTAGAAAAAAAATATGTTGCAAAACATGAGAGAGGTTTTCAAAGGTATAAACCTTCTTGGCATGTTCATTTCCTAACACTAGTGCAGGGAATTGCTGAGGTTGGAGAATAGTCTGTCTTAAATGGAAATTTTTGTACCCTGACCTGGATGAAACTCTGAATTCAGTTATGAAATATGACCTTAAATTGAGATTTCTGGCCTCTCTTTGACCTAAGAATGAGCTTTCCAAAGGTGTTTGGGTTTGTGCTCTACTCCTCAGGACACACACACCCAAATACCATCTGTCGCTGGAAAAATCTTCCATAGGTGTGATCCCAGCACTCCAGTCTTATTTGTCTGCTTACACACTGAGCATAAGGAGGGAGGGATGGAGTTAAAAATTTAGTGTGCAGCTGGCTGAGGACTTGCTTTTCTTGATGTGGGCTTGGGGATGTCAGGAAAACACAGATGCCTTGCTGCAAAATCATCTCTGCTGTCCCATGGGAGACAGGCAGATTGACTGTCAGATACTTCAGCCCCCTGAAAATGAAGAAAATCTGTTCAGTTTTAACTAGCTGAATATTTGATCCACAATTTGCACTTTTATGTGGCTCAGCAGACATTACTGGTAATGTAGTGGAAAGCAGCTTTTTGGGTCATTAAAACAGGAAAGGAAAAAAAAACCTCACTTTGGAGACTATATTCCTTGTTGCTGCAGTAGGTTATTCTTCTTGGTTAAAAGACACTGAGTCATATTTAGATAATGTGAATTGCTCCAACAGCTGAGAAGGCATCCAGAAACAGCACAAAGCCAGCGTTCCTCTGCTCCCTGTTTTGCAAATGAAAGGGAAAACAGTCCTTAGCAGGCATCCAGGATACTGCCTGACCTTCCTTGCATTTCCATAGGTATGGGGTACCTTGATGCAGGCTCCTGCTAAGAAGCACAATGAGTGATCTCATCGGGATTTTGTACCTGAAGGGCTTTTTAAGCATAAGCTGTTGGCACCAGAGTCACAGGATCAGGTTTGATTTCCCTTTGCTGGAATATACAGCAAATGTGCAAACAGGCTCTGGGCTTTTTTTAGCTCACAAAAGCAAGGGAGTCCTTTGAAAGATCCTCCGTGTACCCAATCATCACTCTCCTCATCCTGTACAGCATCATAATATTCTCACAGTGTAAATCCTCACATTTGCCTCCCTCCCTCTCTTCTCCAGCCACTCTCCCTCCCCCTCCCAGCCTGCTGCTATCGGATCTGTGATGATATGTGATCTCCTGGATACAATCACACACACACACAAGTACCAGGCACTCCTGCTCAGCTAAGCAAAATGTCTTTCTCCTAGAAGTGGTGCTCATCCCAGCGTTCAGATCCTTGACGATGTTGCCATGCTTTCCTTCCTGCCTCCTGCCTTTTGCTGGCTTTGCCTGCCTGCTCTTCCTACCCGGGGGTCATCTCTGCCCTGCTGTCTGTAGCTGTATGGACTACCACACCATAGATTGCCGGGATCAAGGACTCCCAAGTGTTCCTAATCCCTTTCCATTGGATGTACGGAAACTTCTTATAGCTGATAACAACATTCAGGCGATACCAGCTGATTTCTTTATATTTTATGGAGATCTAGTCTATTTGGACTTCAGGAATAACTCCCTCACCTCTTTAGAAGAGGGCACTTTTAGCAGCTCTACCAAACTGGTGTATTTAGACTTAAGCTACAATAATTTAACACAGCTTGATGCTGGGATATTCAAATCAGCAGAGAAACTGATAAAACTGAGCCTTGGGAACAATAACCTGGTGGATGTGGATGAGGCTGCTTTTGAGAACCTGGAACAGCTCCAAGTGTTAGAATTGAATGACAATAACTTACAGAGCCTAAACGTGGCAGCCCTGGAAGCGCTGCCCTCCCTGCGGACTATTCGCCTGGAGGGCAACCCTTGGGTGTGTGACTGTGACTTTGCCAATCTCTTCAGCTGGATACAGGACAATGCATCCAAGCTCCAGAAAGGTAAAGCTCCGTGGCTTTCAGTGCAGTCCGTGTGTCTGTGTGTGGGAGGGCAGAGGGTTCCTGGTCAGACTGTGTGCTGCCTGCAGTGTCCCACACTGCAGTTTGCTCAAGCTGTAATTGCATGTTTTCAACAAACCAGCCCGTTTAACTGATGTTGGCTTCTTTTTAGCAGCAGGTCCTCCTCCCAGCTAAGAAATAAAATTTTAAAATTAAGCCCTAATAATTTTGATTTGTAGACTAAACTTACTTAGGTAGTGAAAGGGCCTTTTCAAATTCATTCGGCCCAGAGCTGGTTCTCTTCCAGACTTCATTTTCTCTCTGGTAAATGTATTTTCTACAGTAAGCCCTTTGAGCAGCTAAATATCCTGTGTCAGCTCCTTCAGAATACTGATTTTCCTTTCATTTTACTGATCAGCTAGAAAGCAGCTACAAAAGAGTTAAATCCCCATTTTATGCAACTGTGATTGTCAGCCCTTTCCTGGAAGTATTTTCATGGAATCACAGAATGTGCTGAGTTGGAAAGGATCCACAAGGATCATTGAGTCCGAGTCCTGGCCCTGCACAGGACCATTTTTGGTGTGATACTCTGTGTTTTAAACTCTCCAGTAGCTTGATTTAAGATCTTTTCGTTAAAATAGCACTGATTTCAATATTAGAAATAAATTGAAATGGCTCTGGAATCACCCCAAATGCAGGATATATAACTCTGGTATTTGAGCCAGTGACTTTTAGAAAAGTGTAGGAGGAAAAATAAAAGTATTAAGACTGCCATATCTAGGGAATCCACAGTTTTGCTCCACATGTCCCACCAGACTCCAAAGCCTCTCTTAATCCAGCTTTACAGGAGATCATCTCACAGTTCATGTCTCCCACCAAGCACCAGGGCATAAACTCCTGGCACTGAGCAGCTGTTCCCAAAGGCAGATGGTGGGAGCAGGGAAACCTCAGGAGGACTACACAGGGGACACCTTCCACTATCCCAGGTTGCTCCAAGCCCCGTCCAACCTGGCCTTGAACACTTTGGAGGATGGGGCAGCCACAGCTTCTCTGAGCAACCTGTGCCAGGGCCTCCCCACCCTCCCAGGGAAGGATTTTTTCCTAACACCCCATCTAAGCCTCCTCTCTGTCAGTTTGATACCTTTTCCCCATGTCATGTCACCACATGCACAGACTCTGTAGTCAGTTATTCAGGTTCTTCCTATGCTCATGACCTTGAGTAGCATTTTTTTAATATACTCATCTAGGTTGCCCTAAATATTCTTATCTGTAAAGCAGCTGTTTTAAGGAAGAAGTCATTTGAGGAAAAAGTGTTGGGTTTTTTCTGCTCTTGCCTCAGTGAAACTTTGATCTTGATTCTTTCCACACCAAACCTGGGCTTCTTTTCCCACCTTCTCTGATGCTTTAGCGAAAGTTTGCTTGATTTGAACCAAGTATTTGCCTGTCTCTAATGCTCACTTCAAACATCGGTTCACTTTCCCCGTGCTTTTAATGAACTTCTAGGTTGTTCCCCTTGATCCATACTGAGTCTGTTCAGTTTGAGTCTTTCCCACCTCATTCTCTGATGCTCTGTCAGTGTTTTAAAGTGTATCTGAACTTATATCTGGAAATGTCAAGTGACTGAGCGTTCTCACAACATTGCCAGTGCCTCCTAGTGCCTTCAAGCTGTTTTCTCTCATCCACAATTGTGGTTTGGCGAAACAGCTAAAAAATTACTAGTTTGTCCAGATCTTCCAAACCCTAAGTAAGATTTGATTTGGGAAGACAAGGAGGGAAGGAGCAAATATTCAAATGGTTGTTTTGATCACAGCTGTCCCCTAAGGATTTGCATCTGCTCCCTGGAGCAAGTCCCCTCTCTCTTTGCACTGAGCCATGTGAGGGAGACGTGCATGGATGCAGAAAAGCCTGTGCAGTCGGCATTTTCAGGCTTCTTGTGAGCTGCTGCCACAAAAACACTGACTGTCCCGCCTAATAAACTACCAAAACATTCTTCACAAAGGTGAGGGCAAAACTAAACCCAAAAATGAAAGCCTGTCTCAATGACATTTGAAAATACATGGCCACAGTTGAGTGCCTTGCAGAACAACTTTTGGAAAGTCAGAGTTAAATTATTAGAATTATGATTTGATTGCATTTTACATCCAGTTTCCAGTTTTTAATGATGTCACAACACGATACCCATTAGGAACTGATGAAATTAGTGTTACTTGTCTGGTTATACTTATCCAAAGCCTTCCTGGCCTTTGCTGAGAGGAGTGGAAAGAGCAACCCACTGAAGATTCAGCATTCAGACTCTCTGGTTCCTCCTTGATAGTATGTAAGGCTGGAGACAGAAGGATTATTGCAGCAAACACACAAAGATAAGTAGGGCAGCAGGGTTTAGGTCTGGAAATACAGCAGAAGAAAAAGATGAGGATGCATTTTCGGGGCCCAAGAAAACAGCTTGGCTGCAAACTTCTGCTTTGAAATTCTGCAGCCTCTCAAGGGTTTGCTCTGCATGGCCTGGACACATGGCTGAGAGAGGACATTGGCAGACAGATTTAGGGGCTGGACATTCATTTTGGTTCCTCACTTTGAATGGCACTTAAAATAGTTGAATGTGCCCTGTCTGAGGGAAATTCCTCAGTAACTATGAACTATTTTACTAAGACCAGGCACTGCTCCACCTTTCACTGCAGCTCTGCAGCTCTGCAGAATGATCAGCCCGAGCTGCCCTTGGCTTTTGCAAAAGAAATACCAAGTTGATATAAAAATGGGAGTTTTGTCACTGTGAACTGAAATCTCAATAACTGATCCTGAAGCTCTCCCTGTGAAATCAAGGTCTCTGGAGGACTCAGTGATCTGAAAAAGAAGTCATACCTCAACACATTAGTTTTGCAGGAGCCAGGTCCATTTTCTTTCTGGCACATTAACAGAAATAGCTTGTAAAGTTCTAACTTGTGCTTGACCTGTGTGCCCAGGTGGCTGGAAAGGCTGGGAAGCCTAGAAAGGCTCTGCCCACCTGAGCTGCCTCTGCTCATTTTACATGTTGCTTTACACAAACAGCTGGGATTTGAATAATTTTACAGATCCCAGAATTTATTCATCCAAGCTAAATTTTAAATAAAGGCTTAACTGGCATTAGGTGAACACTCTCCCATGGCATTTTTGCGGGCAGATTTATTAAAGGAGCTGCACTAACAGTTTTGTGATTAAACGTAGCACTTTAAAACTGCAAATGTTTTTTACCTGTAAGGAGATATTAAAACAAGAATTTTCATCATATTCCAAAACCAAGCTACAATTTTCCTCTCTGATGTAGCTAGTAATTGATAAAAACCAAATTAGTGAGCACAGTGCAAAGTAGACAAAGGAACTGTGAAGATCAGTGGGATGGTGGTAAGTGGAGAAAATAGAACAGTTCTTTTTCCTGGAGAAGAAAAAGTGTTTGTTATGGGGCACAGTGGTTAAGTATAACACTAATAAAGATTTTCTGTAGAAGGATATTTGGTTATATAGGCATTTGTTACACCTGAATGGCCCATGGTGGGCAGTGATCCCTAGTAAAGGCTTCCCAGTCAGGAGGAGTATGGGTATTAAGAATATTGGATAATTATTTTGGAAATAGAAAAGTTGCTGTAAGATCTCTGTCCATACAAAAATAGGTGTGAAAACTTTCATGGGAGGTTTCACGCTGGGGAGGGGGAGAGCCATGAAAACTCACAGAACAAAAAAATATCTTGAAAGAAAAATGCCTAAATTGGTCTACAAAAATACACTCAGTGATTTCTCATATTTGGCTGGGCTTTCTCCTGCTTTCAGAACTTGTTGTGTATCACATTTACCTTGGCTACAAATCCACTTTTTTTGCCTCATGTCTTAACCTACTTCTTTTATGAATACTGTTTGAAACTCAGGGCTCATCCAGCAAAAGGTGCAAATCACTTACAGTACTGAGGGTTATGAACCTTCCATTTCAGTGTTTAAATACAAAGGGCTTTGATGGAATAAATTTTTGGTGAAAAATGTTGTTTAAAATTAGTGCAAAAGGCATTTATTGAATGCCTCTGAGGATCCCATCTCGATGAAGGGACTGGATTAAGACAAAATGCCTGTAATGAAGAAATACAAGTAGTCAGCAATGGCCACAATGAAGGGCTTTGTAGAGGTCCCTGTTGCTGATTTGCACTTTCTGTGAACACATTTTGGGCAGCAGGGCCTCTAACCTTGTTTGCTAATGACTAATGCATTTTTAACATTACTTTTAATTAGAGCTTAAGTATTCCTTGGAGTGTGACTGTAGTGTCTCCTTCCTGTCATCTTGACTTTGTTTTGCTTTTTACTTCTTTTCTTTTCAGGATTTTTCAGAAGTTGTGTAGAGTTTCTGGGATTACTTAAATTATTTACTTAGTTATTTGAGTTCCCCACTACCCATTGCAAGAATTGCAAATTTTGCTGCCCTCTCTGAAAACAGTATTGGAACGACTTTTATCAATTTGATGAGAAGGTTTAGACTGAGCATTTTAAGGGTAGGCTGTGAACACTGGTATTTCCAGAAAGACTTGAAAAACTCATTCATAATTGGCCAGAGACAGAATTCCAAACAGAATTATCCTGTGATTAATGATGTTCTGAATGTTCAAAATTGAAGTAGCACAAGTTCAGGTGAGGATTGGTGCTGTTTGCTTGGTTGTTCAAATCTTGCTCCCCATTGGAAAGCTGTGGGCATGAGGCTACACGTTTGAAGGTACTCCAAGAGTGTTTTAAGGCCAGTACTGACACAGAAGTTGTTTAGCTACTTTCAAGGCTTCTGTAACTTTCAAGACATCCTCAAGATGGATGGACAGGTAATTTCTGGAAAAGTGGCATATTTCCAGGTAAAGCCTGTATATGCAAAAGAACAGGAGAGAAGGATGGCAGTGAGAGGAGGTAGGAAAAAAGCAAGAGCAGGTGACAATGAGACTGGCAAGCAGCTTCTGCAACAAGAAACTCAGATTAAATTCAGTGCTAAAAGAGAGATTCAGAAGTGAATCAATGTAGTGAGAATGACAAAAAGGAATCACAGAATCACTGAGGTTGGAAAAGCCCTCCAAGACCACTGAGTCCATCCTGTGACTGATCCTACCTTGTCACCCAGCCCAGAACACTGAGTGCCATGTCCAGTTGTTCCTTCAACTCCTCCAGGGGTGGGAACTCCATCACCTTCCTGGGCAGCCCCTTCTAATGCCTGACAACCCATTCCATGAAGAAAATCCTCCTGATCTCCAACCTGAGCCTCCCTGGCACAGCCTGAGGCCATTCCCTCTCCTCCTGTCCCTTGTTCTCTGGGAGCAGAGCCCAACCCCCAACCCCCAGCTCCCCCCTCCTGTCAGGGAGTTGCAGAGCGAGAGAAAGTCCCTCCTGAGCCTCCTTTTCTCCAATCTGAGACCCCCCGGCTCCCTCAGCTGCTCTTCATCTGACTCTCTAGACCTTTATAGATCCAGAAGAATGGAAGGATTTTTATAAGGCTGTTTAGAGAAAGACCAGGCCAGGCTCTTACTTCTTAGGCTCTTACTATGATCTCATTCTAATCTAAAATCTACTACTAAACTTATTCTGTAAATTAAATAATGTCTTGTTTTACTAGTCCAGGCCTTTATAATAGCCCTGAGCTCACTGAAAATATCAAACATTGCCTTCAAAACAAAGCACCATAATTACACAAGAGGGTAGGTTTTGTTTAACCTTCTAACAGCCAGTGAAACAACTGAGCATTTTCCAAGCCCTCTTTTCAGTCTTTATTAGGGTTTATCTATTCATCTGCTATGTAGATGAGGCTGCCTTAACTCCATGTACTAATATAGAACCTGTGCAAGCTTCAGCTAGAAAGGACAGGCTGTTCTGTCCATTCCAGCCATCGCTTCTCCCCCAGTATCAGGCACATGGTAGCACATCACCAGAACAGAACAGAGCAGAATATCTGTGCTTTTGGAAAGGAATTAAAAGCCTTAAGACATTTCACACATTCAGCAGCTTTTATTCCATTCAAGCAGAAACTCTCAACAGAAATTATATTCCTTAACAAGTGCATCAAATCTATTTCTATATATAGTCATATATAAATGCATAATTTGATCTCCCAGTCAAGTCGGTAAAATGATCTGACTGCTCCTGGCTTTTTGCTCTGTTTCTTCCATCCTAAGGTTGTTTGGAGTACTTCCATCTTTCACAGATTTGAAGATGTGAGGACAGCATTTGCAGATGTGAACACCTCATGTTAAACCTTATATTTAGGCTTTGAGACAAACTGCTAAGTACCCTCTGATGTTGTTCTGGGAGTCTCTGGGGCACTTGGCCATAAAAGTTTTATTTAGGGACCTAAATCTAGGCTTCAAGTTTTTTTAAGCCTTACTGTTCTGATTGCCTGGGGCTATTTCCAATGGAATTTCATCTCTCTGCAGAGGCAATGCCTCTCTCGCTGCTTATTAATCCATCTAATGCATTAGTGGCAGTGTTTAAGTAGACTAAAGCGAACTATAGCTGGGAGCAAAATACTGCACAAGAAACAAAATGCCAGATTGAAACATTTCAAATCTGTGTCAACTGAATTCAGCACATGAAAGAACAGCAAAATTCCACCCAAAAGGGCAAATACCAATTTTATTTAAACCACACCCACACATCCCCCAAGTCTATTGTAATGTTCTTATATTTATTGTATTTATTAATGAACATGTGTGCATGAAGCTCACTTTAACATTTATGGCTTCAGATATTTTCCTGTCTGTATTTCCTTTGTATCCCAGTGTTTGTCATTATCTTACACTGCTGCCCATTGCTCAGTGGTAGGAAACTCTTTCTCCTGATACCTGCTTTTTGTGAACTCTACAAAGACCCAACAGAATTGAGGCTTCTTTTTATAAATTTTTTTTAACTCAGCATCCAAAATTATAACTGGGAAATCTCTGTTAACAGACAGACCATGACATTGAAGTGCTAATGAATTCCAGAAGTTCTCCAATAAAAACTGTATTTAGCATAGAGATTAGAAATGAGCAGAGACGGAAAGACACAAGGAGTCCTTCAAAATAGACCCAGACTAAGTGATACCTCTTGGTGCTTGTCTGTAACTGGAGCAATATAAACCAAAACTCACAGTACAGCAGGGCATCAATCAACATGTCCAGGGAAAACCCATGGCACATCCAGGAGCTGGCAATGTCAGTGCACTCTATGGTTTGAAAATTCCTGATTGCACAGTACCTCTTAGAAACATGGTTGGGTTATGGCCACAGAGTCCCAGCAGAATGAATGCCAGTGGAATATGCTTATCTGGGTTTTCCTGGGCTCTTTGGAGTTGGGGAAGTTCAGTACGGTTACAGCTTTGGGGCACTGCAGCACTGTCAGTCATTTTTCATTAATTTACAAGGGAATTATTAATTGCATGCAGACTGGTTTTGGGCTGCACTTATTTTCTAGGAGGTTCAGTTTTACAGGGGAAGTATTTCAGCTGAGTGGGCCTGTGCATAGCATAGTCCAGAAACAAATGCACAGTGTTCATTAGGATCCAGCATCTGCCTGATTGCATGGGAATCATTGTCAGGGTTGGACTGTTAGACTTAGTGGAGTTACACTGCTCCAACATAGGGCATCTCAAAGTCATATTGTTCTAAAACCTCTGAGGGAATTTCACTGAAATAAGCTCTACCTGGGACCCTCCTGCATCACTTCTTCATAGACACATGTATTTCTTTTTAAAAACAGTCCTCTCCTTTTAACAGTATGGTTCTGGAATTTCAGCATTTTCACACCTCCCAAGTTACTTAGCCAATCTATTCCTCGGGGTACAGACTTGCATTTTCACCCTTATTCTTCCAGTGGTAAGACAAGCCTGTCTAGAATCCAGCACCTGTCCCTTGACTGGGACTTCAAAGCAATCAGTACATTTACAGTTTGCCAGTGAAATGCATCTGCTCCTTCAGATGACAGAGCAGAGGGATACAGAGTGTGTGACATTGTCCTTGGGACAGCTGGAGTTATTACAGATAATGGGATGGCCCTGACCAAAATAACATGAGCTGTGTATTTATAGCAGACTCACACTTGTTATTTCATTTACAGTTTTGTTTGGTATGGAAAAGCAACTCCTTGAATATGTTGTGAGAGCAATGAGGTAGATATATATAAATGTCATCAAAGGCTTTCTTGCTGCAGCCAAGCACTGAATATCAAGCAATGCCCTTTACAAGAGGCCTGGCTGGGTTTCTAAAAGAATAAATTGAACAGGTTCTACAGAATAAATAAATTAAAACAAACAAACAAAATACAAAAACCAAACTATAAAAATTAATACCATTCTAGTTAAAGTGTGTGAAAGCAGAGCACCAAGGTTAAATGGCATCTCCTGTCCTCTAGAGGTGTTGCGTGTGGGACAGGTGACTTGACTGACCAGTCTATGTGCAACAGAATCACACACAGAGAGATAAAAACCCACACCCCATAATAAATACTGATCATTTTCTAGAAGCTGTTCTTTTGTTCACTGTTCATGCAGAGGGTGTATGATGATAACCTGGAATTACTTTCTGCCCAGGGAAAGAACAAAGCTGGATCTGTTGCTGTGCACCAGTGCAGTAGGACATGTGGGGTACAATCCATGAGCTCTCCACACACACTGGATTCTTATGCATAAGGAAAACTTACTTGTAAATACTGTAAAGCAAGTACCATGTTGCTATGGAAGGAGGCAGATGAAATTGGGGGCGGGGGGGTTATGTCATGTGTAGCAGATGCATGTGTCCTGCAAGTGATGGTGTTTTTGAGTCAGCAGTTGGAAGCTGTGGTGCAATAACCACTGCAATAACTTTGGGAGGAGGACTTCCTTGTGCCACTAGAGACAGATCTGCCAGTCTGTCCCAAGTTATCTTGGGAGCCCAAAGGAAGTTTCTGTTAAGTGTGCTGGATTTGTCAGTAGTGTCATGACTCAGCAAAGATAAACACCCAACAGAATGGACTAATCAGTGTTCCCTCAGTCACCGGTATGTGCTTCCTCCGAGCTCTGCAGTTCTTCCAGGCTGCTTCCAGCCCAGTTTTAGCATCCTTGTGTGTGGATAGGAGGGGACAGTTTGCTCCTGGTGTCTTGAGGAGATGGTGCACACACGGCGTGGCTGAAGCCAGAGCTGGGAGCGAGCGAGGGCTCTGCACTGGCCCCTGTATTTCACCTCTGTTATTCTCAATGACCAAGAATTCTATAAAAACCTGAGGCCACACGAGCCTGTTGAGGTGTCACAGAATACAGGAAGTAGCAAATTCCCATCTAATCTATTTGGTTTGAGAACATGACCTAGATTCCAGTACCCATGGCTACATGGAGAGGAGCTTCTTTATTTCTTGTTATTATATAATCAGTCTCAAAATCCTCACAGTAGACTGACTCACAACAAGAAATACCCTCTAAGTGCCTTGATGTGTTTTCTGTTTGCATTCTGTGTGTAGAGATGTAAAGTGAAAGCATCAGGGAAACAGGAATGGAGCTCACAGTCCACAGGCTCATCTTTGATCGGTGGCAGAACTGCTGTTGGGAATGGATGAGTGGGCTTATTTCCATCTCTGGGATCCTGGGGAAATACTACCATAGTAATTTCTAGATGCAAGGCTGTGTGTAGAACTGCTTAGAACAATAGTTTCCTTTTGGAGTCTTTTTTGCTCTTTCTCTTTCTTTTTAATACATTCAGTATATTATTTTTCTACTTCTTTCCTTCTGGAAGCTTAGATTTGATACTCCATCTCACCACTCCAGCACAGAGGTGTTTCAAATGCTGACAGGTGAGAACACTAGAGAATTTCTTTTGTTGTAGGTCAGAAACAGAAAAAGCAGAGTTGTTTGTGGTCACCTGTGCACTGTTCCTTTAGACCTACTGTGAGCGTGGCTCAGCTGATCTGCAAACAGCAGGTCTCAGGAGGTCTCAATACCTCTTCTAGTGGTTTCTTCTACAGAAACTCACACTTGTTATTTCACACAATGTTGTATGGAAACTTGTATTTTCTTGTGCTTGCTACAAGGGAAATGGCATTTTAGTTGCTGCTGTATTTAGTCGGTGCAGACTTTCCTGCCAAAATACTGCAGAGATCTTTTCTATTAGCAAGGAACTTCCTCTTCAGATTAATTTGTGAAATGTTACACTCATGCAACTGCTTTGATTACTGTCAGCATTATATTTATCTATTGACAAATGTTTGCTTTTTAAAATCTGATAAAAAAGACACATGTCTTGGAATTCTAGCCTATGGCTTTCCACTCCTCCCTCATTTCTCATGGTTTTGAATTCGGAACAATATCTATTTGTTCCCCCTTTATGCTGTTAATCCCATTAACCTCTAGAGCTGCTACTATCAAGTCCTACTGAAAAGAAAATATGCTTTGGTAGAAAACTGTCACTTCTTTCAGTAGGAAGGTTTGTAGAAGGAGCTCTGTCCCAGGCTGGAGTGTGCAGGCATGTAATTCCTCAGCCAGCAGCTCAGTCTCTGCACACTCAAGTACTCCTGGCTATCAGTCTGTGCACAAGCCATGATACATACAAATAGTGCAGGCTCAGATTTCCACAAGTCTCGGAGGATGTTTGAAACCAACGTCCTGTACCTTCCAGGTCAGTTCCAGTGACAGGAGATTGCAAAGATCTCTAAAGCAAGTTGCCTCACCATCTGCCGTGCATGGCCAGTGCATTCGGGGCTCGGAGATAAATCCATGTGCATTTGGGCAGCACTTTGCCTGGAGGAAACCAGTCAGCCTTGGGTACACTGATTGCTGTCCTGCTGGCAGCTCTCAGCATCTTGTCAGTGAGAAAGAGGGAAGGCAACAGAACTTTAGGCAAATACAATAGATACATAATGGCTTTTAGGGATCAAAATTAAATACAATCATGATTACAAGGTCAAGTCAAGATAATTGGTTCCATAACAGAAGCAGCTAAAACTCCTTTTCAAATCACCACCACAGCTGGGCTGGGTTGGATCCAGACAACCAGCCAGCTTGGCACCACAAACCCCAGGAGCCTGGGTTTAAGTAAAGCATCACATGCCATAGCTATCCAGCCACAAGAGAAATGGGATTCACAAATGCAGAGGAAATCTTATCGTCACCATTCCTTATTTAAAGTGCCATAACGGTTCTATGGCAGAGCTGTGTGATGGAAAGGCTGTGTACTCTGTGTGCACACAGCAAGGCAGCCCAAAAACAGGGAGAACCAAGTGACCCAGCAGCAGTTTTCATGTCATTAACACACAATTCTTATCTTTCCCCTTTACATTCACGTCCTTAATGGTAAGACAAAAGCTGCCTTGCCAACAGCCCTACAGACTAAATTCACTTCAGTATTTGTTCAGTTCTAGCCCTGTTAATAGCCTCTCCTGATGTTCCCCCGTTGTGAATGAAGAGGGAGCAGGGCATATGCAGGGAACTCTTTGCTTTTATTGTCCAGGATCAACCTGCATTCTCACCAGTTCTTAAATCTGAGGTTTTTTTGCTTTCACTACAAAGACCCCAGCTCGAGGCATTCCCCAGTAACGCAGGGAGGAACAATATCTGCCAGGCTGCGTGGCCTCAGGACAGCCAGGGAGAAAAGGTGGAAGCAGGTCACAGACAAACAAGCATCCATTAAACCCAAACTGTTGTTTTGACCAGAAAAACAATTAGTTTTTGAACAACATGGAAAAAATTACTGTAGAAGGGACTAAGATGTGGAGAGAACTTCAGTATCCCTGCTACCCTGTTTCGGAGTCAAGAGTTTCTGTTTAGATGGGAGTACCCTGGAATTGCTTCAAGGCCTCCAGGTTTAGTTGTATCCAGGGTTCAACACTAACTTTTTTAAACCCTCAAATCATGGTCCTTGATCACACCTGACCTCGTGAAAGACTGAAAGTGAAATCATTTAATTTCCAGGAGCTGCTCGAGGGGGTTATGTAATGGATTTTGGATAGTGATGGGATTTGCTCCACTTTTTCCTTAATACTGTACAAATTCACAAAGTAGAATTAACCCTAAAACTTTTCTTCAGCCATTCAATCTCTGATGCAGAGCAACAGAAGGATTCATCGATATTCCGCTGACTTGTTTCCCTCCCCTCTTCTTTGCAGGTCTCCATGAAATCCAGTGTTCCCTGCCCATGGAGAACAGAAGAATATTTCTGAATGAGTTATCTGAGGTCAGCTTTAGTGAGTGCAAGTTTAGTTTGTCATTGACAGACCTTTTTATCATCATCTTCTCCGGAGTCGCCGTCTCAATTGCTGCTATTCTGTCCAGCTTCTTCCTGGCAACTCTGGTGCACTGCTTCCAGAGGTGTGCTCCCAGTAAGGATGATGATGATGATGAAGACGACAGTGAGGACTGAACTTAGTCTATATCCTTAAGTTTCCTTGGTCTCTAAGTTACTAGATCATCAGCCAAAGTCTAGGAAGAAAACAAGTAGAGTAAAAGCTTTAAACATGAGTTAATAAATGAAATCACAGTGTGTGAGGATCCCTTCTAATCAGCGATGGTCACAGGCAGCAGTGGCAGATCTGGGACTTTCAGCTTTGCTTGCACATGTAACCTGATGCAGTCAGACAGAGTTAATTTTGATCCTTAATCAAACACTGCATTTAAATTTGAAGATTGGAAGAAAAAGGGGGGGAAGGCAAAAAAATATTCCAGTGTTTTAAAAGACAAATTCCCAATTTCCAGATTGTCCTGATGAGGTGCAGATTCTTATAAGTACTTAAAGCTTGTTCGAAATGCACTTTGAAAACAACTGGATGGGATGGAAGCATTTCAGCTGGAAAATACGGAAGCGATTTAAAAAAGCCCCTTCCTAAATCTAAGTAGTGGGAGATTCTAGTAAACTCACACAACCTTGTAAGTAAGAAAATCCAATTAAAATGGTTCCTAGAATTGTGGAAATCATGAGAGGAAGGTTGGCATTTTCTCCCTACAAAGGTTTTCCATAAACATTCATCCCCCGTTTAATGACAGCAGTTGCAGGCACCATTCAGCCAAAAAGACTTTTTCTGTAAGTGAATATGATTCTGAGTCTGAGTCATCCACTGCAGATGCCTGGCACTTCTTTGGTCATGGCACAAATACTAAATATAACATCCTTTTGCATTTTTAGATGCAATGAAGTAAAGGATTTCCCTCCCTGTAGTGCTCGGCACCAGTAACTGTTGCAGTATCCAGTCCATTTAGTTATTTTAAAACACTAAGGGCTATATTCTGCTCCTGATTATACTAAAATAACCCAACTGAAATGAATACCATGATCCAAATTGGCAACTGTATAAAGAAGAGTGAAACTTGGCCCAAGGTGTTTCTGACTGTATTATAGATTTGTCAAAACTTGAGCTCTTCTATATGATGGTAGATATTTTTGTTAAAATTAAAAAATACATTTATTACAAGAGATTTTTGGAATAGTGCTGGACAGCTTTTTAGGATAAGTATATTTTTAAAATATTTGTAATGGAAATATTTTTTTAAAGCTCTGTGTATTTAAATTATCTAGAGTAGCTGTGAGGGCTTGAAGTAATGACCAACATAGAAATAAGCAGCTAAGGACTGTATGCTATTATAAAATAATTAGAGCTGATAAAAAGTAGCATTTGTTTAACTACTGTAAATGCTATAATTTCTTAAAAGAAAACACTCTGGTTAAAATACTGCCTTGCTCAGTAGGGGGGAATCACCCTGTATGGTCAGGGCTGACAGGGGACATCAGCACTCAGCACTCCCGGTGTTGTCCCGCCCTGGAAGATCACCTGGAAGACCTTCAGCAAATCATTCTCTCCGTGCCTCAGTTTCACTACCTATAACACAAAGATCACAACAACTGTTTATCTCTTTCAAGTGCTTGTGCAAGAGGGACACTACCTCTGGCTGGGTGTAACAATTTCCTGTGTCAGGCTGACACAAGTAGTGTGCAGAGGTCTGGTCTGCTGCTGTATCAGTCTGACTTCACTGGCATCTCTGGAGTTACTTCGTTGGCTGACAGTGCTTGCCCTGGGGTTTGCACCATGCTGAGGTCACAGCCAGGATGAGAGTGTTTATTTCTCTTAGCTCTCTACAGCTTATTCAATGCACTTGCTGCTTCCATTGTTACAATTATTATTTCTGAGAACACGCTGAAACAGAATTAAGTAGGACAGTGAGAGGATATTCTGTATCAATACTGTCTTATTCTATTCTGATTCCTTCAAGAAAAAATGAAATTAACATGATTTTCACTGTGTAGTGCCATGATTATAAATAACACAAATATATTTATAATTTCAACGTGGGCTTTCATGTTTATTTGTATGTGAGCATGAAAAATGGAGACAAGCTGTGCCTGATTCATCTATTATAAGTGGGGTTGTGTGGTGTGGTTGCAAAGCCACATGTTGCCCAGTGCAGTTCCTGGAGCACACTCCCTTTGCCTCAAACATGGATACATTATCAACAGTTTTATATTTAGACCTGTGCAAATTGTTCAGTCATGGAATAAGAAACTGGGTCACACTTATTATGGACTCAAAACTTGCAACCAGTTAACAAAATGATTTGTCCTACCAAACTTCCCAGTGAGACATTAGTAAATGTCTCAGCAAAGGTCTGAACCGTCTTTGGTTTCTGGATTTGTTTATTGTCCTGTAAGGCTGAGTAACTTTGCAGGGGTCATGTATCAAACTCAATTACTTTGACTGGTTCTGCTCTTACTTACAGGTCCATCCTACCTTGATACCTCAAAAGGAAGATGTAGATTCCTTTACAGTTTGTAGCTTTTTGCTCAACCCAACCCAAAGCCCTGAAAGCCCTGATTATATTTGGAACTTCACACCCCTCAGAACAGCAAGGAGCAGGCCAGGCTGACACCCACATATCACAGCACAAGCTGAAGAGCAAGGCTTAGGAAAGCTTTATTTGGGAAGCTGCTATTCTGGATACTCCATCACACCAAAGCGATTTGGCAAGGTAGCGGGATTTTTCTGGATAAGAAACTTTTATAATATTTTCTCCTATAATAATTATATTTCAGAAATATTGAACTCCTTGAGTTCATAATATTGATTCTTTGTAAGCACCAGCAGTTACCTGTTATTAATATTGACTTTACATAATTCTAATAGCTAGTAAATGAGACAGAACTTGGTGGGATTTTTCTAATTTGATGGAGTCTTCAGAGCAAAACATTTGCCTGTTAGACTGTTGTCAGGACTAGTGACCACCATAAAGATCCACTGCAAAACTTTGAAAACAAACTTCATAATGAATAGCAAGCGGCCCGAAGGCTGTATTATTCCTGTAGTTTTACCTCCAGAAAGGCAGTAATGTGGAGCTAATCCCATCTCCAGCTCTGGAGACATGGGAAATGTTCCTGTGTGAGGATCCTTCCGTGGGTGGGATGTGGTGAATCTGCACTCCCTGCTCAGGCTGTGATGACCCACATTAGGATCAGTGAAGTTCCAGTGGTGCCAAGTGAGGGATGAATTTAGCTTCCCTTCCCTGGAGCAGCACAGCCTGTAGGTGATTAGAAACGTGCAGGGGGAAAGTTCTTCATTTGCAAATTTCCTTCTACAACAGCTTTGCTTTTGTGGTGCAATCTCTCACTGCCAGGACTGAGCAGACATTTTACCTGCTTCAAGGGGAAGCAAAGATACTCTGCATGACCCAAATAAAACAGTTGCAGGCTCCAAGGAGCCGGGAAGCTGCTGTCACATTGCCTGCAGATATGTCTCCTTGATGAAATGCTGGAGCTTGGTATGTGTGAGGATCCAAAAACTGCAAAAAAAAGCAAATCTGCATGATGTCATTGAGACAGCCTGACTTTTAGAAGTGTGCATATTGGTTTAAAAAAACCCTGATCCACAGAATATTAAAATAAGGATCACCTGGAGCAACTGCCCAAACCCAGCATTTCATCCTCAGTGAGCCACCATCCTTCTGAGGCAGCTTCACTCCTGCTGTGGTTCTTACTCAGACGTGAACATTAAGGGGACATTTTTTAGAGCAGCATAAAAATGCGTAGGGATACTTCAAAGGGATGATTCTGGAAGGTCTTTCAGAGGAGCAAACTGCTTGCCTACCTCAGATATGGAGTGACCCATTGTACACTGACAGCTAAAATTTAGCCTGGCAAACCTAGAGGTGACAAAGAATAGTCTTGTCTTTCACCTGCGAGAAGAACTCTGTGCACTCAGCTGTACATAAGGATGGGATTCTCCCTCTTGTGTGGTCTGAAGGAGGTGTGTGTGTAGCAATACCAGAGCTTGCTGTAACTGTGCCCCTTGTAGACAGTGGGACAGCTGCAGCCTGGTGGGGATGCTGAGCCTGGGCCTGCTCTTCATCCCAGCCGAGCTTCCTCTGTGCTGGCTCCGGACCCATGGAGCAACTCCATGCAGGACCTTTTACTGATCCAGCACGTGCTGCCCACCTGCTACATGAGTAAATCACTTTAGTTTCCAGGTCACGTGTCTAAGTTCAGCTCACATCTGAATAAAGGTGGAGGGGTTTTGATAGTGCCCAAATCCAACCATGCCTCCCAGAGAACAGCTTTGATCACCTGTGGTATAACCTGTTTCCCTGACCTCCAGTGGCAACTGGGATGGTTGACTGTGGAGGTAAGTCCTTGTGATTCACTGTGGTGAAGGTGATCTTGGAATGCTGAATCCCTGTGTGCTCTTTCCCAGAAGAAACCAGAAATAGGAAATTAAGTTTCTTGGAGAGTAAGATCTGCCATGGACTCTGGGTGCCAGGCAGCCTGTAGCACACATGAGTCACTAGACACCTTTATTATTTCACGTCCTGGCTGTTACCATTGGAACAATACAGCCTTGTCATAGAATTGTAAAAAATAGCTAGGGAAGAACCTCAAGCACATTATCTACTGACACTTGATGTTTTGTCACAAAAATATTTGATTTTCTATTCTCATCTTGCCATCATCTTCCCCTTTGTGTCCTGGTTCCTCTATCTTTATATCTTGACTGTAACTGGAACACAATCCCAGTTTGGTGTTATCTCTGCATGATGCAGCAACACAAATCACCACAGCAATAACTCAGCTAGGAAAACTACAGCTCTGTTTCTGCTGACCAACCATCCAGCTACTATTGTAAAGAGTTAGTAGGAAAAAACTATTGAATTTTGAGCTGAGAGAGCAACAAGATCCCTTCTGTTGCAAAGCAGAATGCCTGAATTCTGATGTGTCTCTCCAATATGAACCTGTGTACTTGAAGATGGGAAAACACTTATCTGAGCTCCAAAAGATTCCTTATAAGCATGGAAATTGATGGTTTTAAAAATACAAGGGCAGCCAGAGGGATGAGAGAGATGGATTGTAAATATCATTGAAAAGGAAACTGAGGCATAATTAGATTGATCAGTGTTTTCCTAGGAGAACATTATTTTTGGGTTGCTTTGTTATTTGAATGTTAACATGGTGATGTTAAAGCCCATAGGCTGGCAGGGAAGTGTGGAACATTGCCTATAAATTAACAGTTAGTTGTGGGTTTAGAGCTGCAGTGTCCTAGCAAACAACCTGCAACATCTGCCTGTCTGAAATAATTCAGTTGCCTTGTGATTGTATGATTTAAAAACAAATCAGAAACTCACCAAAACAAACAAACAAACAACCCCTCATCATAATCCCCCAGGTTTACCTCTTCAACAGACAAGGAAATGTTCTATAAGTAATTTCACTGGTTTCTACCTATGGCAAGACCTAAACGTTATTGTATTTACTGACCGCAGGAGTTTGGTAAAAGGTGACAGGGGAGTGTTACAGAAATACATTTCAGCTATTTCCTTCTTTTTGTTATTTATTTCAGATATTTCTTTTCAACTTGAGTTTGGAAATTCCCAACATCCAATTGTAGATTATGTTAGTGGTATCATGGTGTGAGTGCTAAGTTAGATAAAAGGTCCACATCTTTAAGAAAAAAAATCCTCTTAAAAATAAAATTTGGAAGAAAAATCTGATTTAGGGATTTTTTTCAGTTCATAATGGCTTTTTTTAACAATCAAAATAAACCCTGCAATGTAGGGGTTTAAATTAAAGCAGAAAGTGTTTGAACCATAAATTTGTTACTATTACACTGTATGTCAGGAAAGTGACTACAGACTTAATATTTAATCTATATTATTCCTTGAAGGAACAGAAGTCATTAGACTGAGAAGCTGGTATTATTTCCAAGGAAAATATTCCATGCAGGCTGATTCCTTCCGTATTGGTGCATGGGATGCAGGTTATCCACCACAGAGCAGTGTGGGATCTGTGAGACTGAGTGCATCAAAGTAATGCTTTCTGTTTAACCTGACGGATGTTGTGACCAAAGAAATCATAGTTGGCTTCAACTGTGATTTCACTGCTAATGATTTTGGATCCAATAACCTGGGAAAAGTTGGTACAGCTCCATCCCCTTCACTGCTGTGGTACTCTGATTTACCTGATGAAGATACTGCCCAGGCAGTGGGAACTCTGCAACTCCATGTGTGTGTTTATTCTTTACATTCGCATATAGAAAGAAAGACAATTACCCCACGTAGACCCTTTGTGGTGATCTCTGTGTGTTGGTTACCTGAGTTTCTGCCTTGGGTGTGAATCCTAATGTTATTTAGAGTGAGAGGTGGCATTATTTGGAGATGGTAGGCATTGCAGAGGCCATACAGCTTTTCCAGATGTGTTCTGGATCCAGTGCTCTCTGCTCTGTGAAGGGATCTGACCCTCCTTCCCAAAGCTCAACTGCAGCCTTGTCACAGCTCAGGCAGTGACACAGGAGTTGTCATTATCTGGTAATCACTGTCCAGCTCTGGCCTAGTTTGATGATGGGTTTATAATGAACATCTTTAACCTCAGCCTAGCCCAGCCATCTGCTCTGGGAAGAAAGCTGGCACTTCAAAGCCATTTTCTGCTTCAAGGTGTCTCTTTGTAGTCTTGCAGAACAAACAGTGAGTCATCTCCTCCCACCAGGATAAAGCAGGATTGTAGCCCAGCTCAGTGTGAGGAAAGTCCCTCATACACCAGGCACCAGAGCTGTGACTGAGCACAGGCACCAAACTCGAGCATTGTTGCTTCTCAACTGAATAGTGGAGGGATGACACACTAACCTCTTGAGGGATGTGTTAGGAATGGGAGAGTTTAACATCTATGTGTGAGGGGAGGGATTTTCTTGCACATAGGATAGATGATCTGATTAAAACAGAATTAGAGATAATTGTTTTGTCTGGACTAGGCTGTTGGAGAAGTATCTCTGCCCATGCTGGTTGAATTTCTTGCTTCTCCAAGTGCTATACCAAGTGAAAAGAATTTTAGACTGATTGCTTGGTTTTCTTTTGGGTTTAGAATACCTTTGATTTAATAGATATATATGGGAAAGATTTTAAGATAGGGGGTCATTACTGCCACCTCATTTCAACCCTGCAGCCTCACTGGGAGCAGTCCCTATGCAGGTGATGGTGGGCTTTGGCACAGTGCTGCACATATGCTCTGCTTTCACTAGGTCACATGCACAGAAACTGGAACTTAGCTTAGTTTCCCTGTAAAACCCATGGTCACACAGGAAATTCGTTCCAAGGCTTGGTTTCAACAGAAATGAATAGATTTCAAATTTATTATTTTACTACTTTGAATCTGTGAGAAGCTGATCTAACTCACACATGGACTGAAGAGAAGGTCCCCCCACTGACCCCTCACAGGCTTTTATCAAGCAAAATGCCTTTGCATTCTTCCAAGGACAGGTGTCTATATATTTATTTAAAGTTTGCCTTTCAGTGACCTGCCTGTTTGTCCATCCTGAACTCCATCTGTTCATTTCTTAGATGCAGGAATTATTATTTCCCTGTCAGAAGTTGCACTATTCCTGCAGTCTCCACCACACGCCTCTTGTGTTGTGGAGTGAACACCAAGTCCCACATCTCCAGGCAACAGGGGAAACCAGTGCTTATCCAACCTCCCCTTTGCAGTTCCTGATGAAATTCTCTCATTGCCTGTTTTGGGTCCACATCACCATAAATTCCTGATCCTTTATTCTTAAACTTCTTTGGCAACTGTCCGTTCTTCTATTTAACAGGATGCTCAGAAAGGGAAAGTGTCAGTGAGGGCACTCACTCCCTTAATGGAAATCACTTTTGGGTGATGAAATTGCTCTCCACCTGCCTACTGTTAGCAAAAATGAACTTCTGTCAAGTCTCCAGGATTTTGGTCATCTTCTGTTGCAGCTCTAGAAAATCAGACACATCCAATCTTAAATGGAAAAGTATAAGAAGCTTTGTCTCATAAAAACTATGTCTAAGACTTGTCTGTCTTTTTTTCCATGTTCTTTACTAGATGATCCCCCCTGCTGCCACCTTCAAATGAAGCAATTTAGAGTGGATCGGATATTAAAGCTTTAAGACAAGGGTTTAAAATAAATGAAATGCTATCAGGACTGTAATGGTAACAGCTGCTGTGTCTGCCAGCTGGGTGGCAGACTTAATCACCCCCTCAAATCCTGCTTCCCACAGGCCTGCACTTGTTTTCTCTACCTTCTGCCCTTTCCCCACACCCAAGGCATTATCCCAGTCCGGGGATGCTCCCCATGGGTCCCAGCTGGCTCTGCTGGAGCCGTGGAGGGAGGAATCTCTTCCTCTGGGCTATCAGCACAGTGTGCACTGAGCAGCTGGCTCTGCCTTACCTGGGACGTGCTTTCTAAAGACCCCAAATCAGGAAGGAACCAGAGCTCAGGCTTAAACTCGTGTACAAGCTTTTGTCTCCCAACCTGCAGGAACAGGTAGGGAGGTGCTGTCCAGGGTGTTGCTCTGCACTTGCTGCCCAGCAGGGCCTTTTGGAATCTGGTTTTGTAGATGTTGAAAAAGCAGCTCCTGTCTGCTGAGCCTGGTGCTCGTAGAGCTGTTATTGAGAAACAAGGAACTTCTGCATCACTGTGGATTGAATATTAACTATGTCAAATATAGTTTATGAATGCTATCACCTTGAAGAAGAACTTGTCCCTGTTGACTTTTAGGCCAGGCCTATGGTTCAAAGAAGTTCCAGGTTCACCTGTCAAAGCTCACTGGTGAAACAAATTATTTCCAACTGAGTCATCTTAGAAAACAGCTTGTGGTTTCAAAATGTCAGGTTTCTTTCTGATTTTCACCTAAGCTTTATACAAATTCTTTAGCAAAAGAATTCAGTATGATTTTATTTGAGATGAAACTGAATGTTTTGGTGGACAAAAATTAAATTTTTAGTTGTATCCCAGTTGGTCAAAAGAGCCATTAGAAGAAAATCTTTCAAGATAAACTCAGAAGACTGTTTCTCTAATTTGTGCAAAAGGTGCCAAATCAACAAATTGATTATTTATTCAGGTCTGGCTTCTCACTCCCTGCAGTGCAGGTAACACAGTGAGCAGCCATGGACACGGCAGTTAACCTTTCTATTGTGTGTTTAACCATCTGTAAAATGGATATGATACTACTTACCTGACTGACACAGCTGGACAGAGGCTTAATTTTTAATCAAGTTCTGTTGAAACACTTTGAGCTCATTGTGTAAAAGATGCACCAAAAGGCAGGATAGTTTTATTAGGGTATTATTGCTTTTGTATTGTGTTCCAAGAGTAATATACAGTGAACTATATCCATGTTCTAGAAATAACATAATAAAGGAAAGAAAGTGACAAGAAGCAAAAGAGATGTACTGGGATGGAGAACAGACTTTGTGACAGTCTAGGGTTCCTTCATCCCTATTAATTATACATGTAGAGCAACTTGTTAATACATTTCTAAAGACATGTTGACACAGGCTCAGCCCTCTCTCCTGGCTACGGGCTTTTGAATTAATTTAACCCGGGGATCAGAAGAACTGGACAATGTAGTTGAAAGCATTTCTATAACAACCAAAGTAGAGCAGTAGGAACACAACAGATTTCCTGGGTCCATCAGAGAGAGGCAGTAATGGAACACCTGCATGGGAAGCTCATTATGAATAATTTCTGTAGAAGGCCCTGGAGTTACATTTCAGGCTGATTGTCCATGGAATATGACGAGGTATTATTCTCTGTGTTATTTCTCTACCCCCTATGCCCTCCACCACTTCCAAAAATAGTGAGAAAAATACTTAATTTTACTAATAAACTCCTTGAGACCTTCAGAAGTTAAATTTGTATGGTAAAATATAATGGCTGATATTTAGCAGCCAAAAGAAATGGAAACCAACAATTAATAATATTTCAACAGATTGCCCAATACAATATTCAAATCTTACCTAGTATTTTTAAGCAAATTTGACACGTTTTGTGCTTTTCAGGCACAAACACCACACAAAATTACTGTAATTACTGTTACTTTCCACAGTACTGGAGGTGCAGTGTCTGATGTGCAGTTCTGTTCTGGGAAGTGACTGCAGACATAGTTTGGGGAGGTTTCCTTATCACAGAATCATGGAATGGCTTGGATTGAAAGAGATCTTTAAAATCACCTCATTCCACCCCCTGCCATCGGCAGGGACACCTTCTACTAGACCAGGTTCCTCCAAGCCCTGTCAAACCTGGCCTTGGACACTTCCAGGGGCAGGGCAATAGGATGGTTTCCAATCTGTGCCACCTCAGAACATCAAACCACACCTGTGCTCTTTACAAAAGAAAGGAGAAGAGTCTGGAACTTCCAGGAACCAAACTGTGACCATTTCTCCAGTGTGTCCATAAATAGGTAACAAAACCCACACACTTCAATGGGTTATGAAGCTATTCCAGGAGATGTAATCATTAACTCACAAGATTTTTATTGTCTCTTTTTCAGAGTCACTTAGAAAATTAAGATTTTCCAGATAAAAACCCCGGGTGGTTTAAATTAAACAAAAAATATTGCTGGACGAGGCATCCACACCGAGTGTCAGACCTTGACATTAGTCTGATTATTTTACACTGCTGATTCATTCACAAGGAAGTCCCCCCAGAGCATCTACCACTGTGGGTGTTTCAGACAATTTATAAATCAATTATAAAAACTACCAAATTACTTAACCAGGCACTTTCTAAAGTAATAACAGATTCTGAACTTGAGGTATCATGAGGAATGTGACCTTAATGTGAGCACCTGCTGCCTGGAAAATGCTAAAAATTGGAAGCATCCAAATACCATTTTTGAAAAAGCAGAAGAGGATGCAAATATATTTTTAAAACCTGAATGGCTCATTGAGTCAGCTTATGGGCATTGGGGAAAATGTCTTTCTCATGGTGTTGGAAATTAGTAGTTTCCACACTCTGCAGAATGAGACAACAGTAAGAGATTTTTCAGAGATTTCAGGTGAACAGGAAAAAAAGCGCTACTTTACCCAGTCTACATTGCTGATGTTTAAAGAGGTGCCCACACCACGGACAGGAGCTCTGCAGCCTCTCCCTTCAGACAGAGGCTGTACTGGACTTCAAGGAGTTAATGTTCTCTTCTTCTTCCTTTTTTTCCCCTCCTCTCTCCCTCACTGGCTCCAGCACTGGCTCTCATCTGAAGGACACAACACTCTGAGTGATGTTCACATGATACCAATGACAGCAGCATGATAAGCCTATTTCTGACAGTGTGGCAAATTACTATTATGAAATCCCAGTACATTTGATTGCAGAGTGACTTTGAGAGGGGATCACACACAGCAAGGTTATGAAGGGCTCAGTGTTTACTGCAGTAATGCTGACTTACTGGAAAAGAATATCAAGAGCTCTTTAAATAAAAAAGCTTGGGAGATTCCCAATTCAGAAAACATTTGGCTGAGTATATCCAACCAAGCATTATCTTCTCCAAAATGAAAGGGGAAAAAATATCAGCAGAAATTCTTAGGCTTTTTTCCCCCCTTTGATGACTCAGTGTGTTTGTTAGAAATTCACTCAAAAGGGAGCAGGAATTTGAGGATGTCCTTCCCCCCCCTGGCATTACTCACTTCAGGAGGCTACAGGGGCTCTGCCTTCCCGTTGCAAACTGAGGTTGTTCCTCCTAAGCCTGTAGAGTGCCCAAGTTAAAAGGAGAACAAGATTCAAATAAAAAATCCTGACAAAAGCAGAAGCAGAAGGAGAAATAGGCAGTTGACAGGCTCAGAATGTGTGGAATTTGCCAATAAAAGAAGCATATCTGCTAAATACAAAATAGCAGTGACCCACCTGCTGAATTAGTATCAGGATCCCAGGGGGTGTTACAACATGGAGATAAATTGTCCCTGCCTCAAACACCTTCCTTTTAAACTTACCTGTGGAGCAAAATCAAAAAGAGGAATGAAGGGCTCAGGTTTCCAGCAGGGTTTTTATCACACCTGTGGGCAGCAAAGTATTTTCATGATGAAATAAGTTCTTATTCCACTATCTATTAAATAAATATCATTATTGCCTTTTTTTCCTACACTCTGATGATAAAATTTTTAGTTATGATAACTCAGGTAAAGCTTTAATTGGTTTTCTTGCTTTTCTTAATTATAATACCAGCAGCTGCCTTTGTTCAGGCAAACATTGTCACCCTGGCAGGTAAAATAAGGTGTGTGGCAAATTTGGATTACTCTCCTCTTCCTCCCTGCTCCCTAACTGAGAATTACTTCAGTGTTGGCTGAAATGAAATACATCTGCTCTCTGTAAGTGTGGATACAAAATGTAAACCCCCCTGAAATTTAGGCAGAACTCCTTTGGTTTGTATGAGGTTTTTGAAAAGCAAAGGAGTAAAATTTGTCTCTAAAAGCCCCCAAACCCCTGTGATTTCCACATTTTAGCACATTTTTAAGTTAGGGCAGAACATGTCAATCAATAGATTCAAAAGTTGCCATTTCCTAAATATCTTAATTTCTTGCCCAAGTAGAACATTCATATATTTATTTTGGGAAACAAAAAATATAGTATTGTTTTTCCGCAGGCTGGAATGTGACTATTCCAGTCTCCTTTGGTTACTTTTCCCAGATGAATTTGGGGATTGATCCCTTAGTTTAGTAAGTGGGGACTTGCAGGTTTTTCTATATTCTTCCCCCCCTGTGATGTGAATATATTTAGCTGATGATGGAACAGGGTTGCCACAAGTAGATGGCTAGAGCCTGTCAGGGGTTTAAACTGAGTGTCCAAATGTCTCAGGGTAGATGTGCAGCATTCACAGCTGTCTATTTTAAAGGTTATTTTTTAAAGGCACATGCTCTTGGAATTTATTTCCTTCTCCATTGTAGAGAGGCCAAGTTTTCAAACAACCTCTGCAAATACAGATTTTGCACTTTGCTGTAAGGCCTGAAGGTGATTGTCTCTGAAATCAAACTCCTGATGGCAAAAGCTTTAGTGCTTTTGAGTGAATGAGTGGTCATCTGTGAAAGGGGAATAAATGACAAATTGGGGATCCAATCTAACAGACTGGGATAAATGACACTTTCACTTTACTGGGACCAGGATGCCACCTGTAAGTTTTTGGAGAGAGAAGTGCTGATGCTGAAGTCATTAATGTCACACTCTTGGGAGGCTGAGCACTATTCCTATTTACAGGGCTCAGACATACCAGCGCTGTGAGAGCTGTTAAGGAGCTTGGGAGCAAAGAAACTCTCTAATTGCAGTTGCCCAGCATGTGGCACACTCTGCAAAGCCCACTGAAGTGGCTGAGTTCTGGTGCTCTATAGCAGGGAGTTGATCCCTTGCTTTAGTAAGTGGAGACTTGCAGGTTTTTTGTAAAACATCTACTTGATTGCTACCTAAAAGTCACTTTTGTTCCTAATACTGAGTTCACATCAGTCTGTAGACCCATCCATGTCTCCATCACTGCCAGCACACACTTCCTTGGATAATTAAGCACTGTTGGTATCTTTTGCTAAAACATCTTGTGATTATTTATGGGAAGTCCCAACATTGTGGGAGGAGAAGAGGGCACAGCTTTCACCATGGGCATCTCCCTCTGAAAGCAAAGGGAAAACATTTGGTGGGGATACAGAGATCTGCCACCCAAATCTAATCATGGCAGTTCTTGGTGTCGAGGTTGAGACTGGCTAATTGGACAGGGTGGAATTTAATCTGTATAGAAAAATCTGTATAGAAAAAGTTGGACAATGGGGGAGAATGCCTCCCAAAACTTTGAAGCACAAGTGGACAAGTGGGTACAAGAATATGGGGCTTCTTGGGAATCATCATGGTCTAAAAATACAATTATTTTTATTCCCGAGACTTCCAGTTCTAAGAACCATGTAGTAACAGCCTGACCATAAGTCTCTCACAGCCAGCTGGAAATCTTTCCACTGTTTTCAATTTACTTTGGACCATATTGTGTATAATTCATCTCATGCTGTAGAATTCCTAATTTCCCCTGGAAATACAGTCTGGGTCCCTGCTGTGTTATATATATTACAGTGCCATTTCCAGCAGAGTTGGAAGACAATGACAAATGCTGGTTTCACAGGAAATCTTTGCTCAGGTATTTCAGCTTAGTCATCCAGTGGCTGATCCTCCAGTAAATCTGAATATGAATATTTATCTTGTACAAACAATCTGCTGTACTCCTGATACAGGAATTCCAAAGGATATGTGAAAATAAGGAAATAATCTCTGCAGAATTAAAGAAAAAAAAAGACAATAATTATCAACAGTGGGTATCCTTAAAATAGGCCTGGAAGTTTGCTGGGACTCAACGTGTTTTAAGGAAAGAAAAATGTTATTTTAACGATAGAGCTAGCAAATTGTACCATTTAGACTCCCAGCAGCAATCACTATGAAATGCATGATTTAAAAGCTGCTATTTCTCGCCATCTGAAGCTAAATACACTTTTTTATTCTAACAAATCTGAATAAAATTAGAGCACTGCATAAATTCCCCCTGCCTCTGTGCCTGCTGTCTTAGCTCGAGGCAGAAGCAGATGCCTGTGATTTCTAAGACTGTCAAACCAGCACCATAAGCCAAAGTTACGTTCACCTTAAAAAACCATGAGATTTATTCCAGCTTGGTAACAAACTGCTCTATTATTCTGCAGTTTTGGTGCCAGTGTTCAGTTTTTAAAAGGCCATCTGAAACCTCACAGGCATTTTTGACATTTTCCCATTAGCAGTGTTGATATTTGGGGGATGGAGAGTGCTTTGTTTGTGTTCAGATTTAAACTTTTAACACCTCAGATCTGTTCACCGGAGGACGCTATTTTGATTTTGCTTATTAGCAGCTCTTAAAAAAAAAAAATAGGCACATTGCTCATTTAATGTTAATTGGAACATCTTTGTCCCCGTAGCAGTCTGCTGATTATGAATTTCAGTGACACAGAGGTGGTTTTGCAAATAGAGCCTAAAAATAGAAAATAAGCATTTTCTGTGACATGCTCAGCCAGAGGAAAGGCTCATTAATCAGGGAACAGGTACAGCGCAAGAGCCCAGCCTGACTCTGCTCAGGGAAACACAGGCTGACAGAGCTGTCTGAATGATCAGCCACAACAGTTCTGTCTATGCATAGGGAGAAAGTTTAGTCAAGTGCTTAAAATATGGAAATAAGAGTGGAGATGCTTTGTTTCTCCAGCTCTCCTGTGGACACATCACCTCCCTGGGACTGAATCCCTTACAAACGGCCGCCTTCCACCTGGGACCTGGGAGCCACATTTCTTGCATGTAGCAACCTCTTAGAAAAGGGCATCGTGGAGTGTGTAAGGGGAAAGCCGTCAGTGTGTAAATCACAGGGATTTGTGTGGCAATCGAACGGTGCCTATTAAAGCCCTGAAGGTGATCTTGGACTGGTTGCACCGAGGGTTTGTCTTCCCTGGCCCCTGTAGGGAGGGCATTGACTGCTGCCAGGCAAACAATTACCCATGGGGGAGAGTGAGCCCTCCTGTCTGTCAGCCAGGTTCCAGTTGACAGCCACGTGTGCCAAGGGCTGCCTTGGTGCTGCTTGCACAAAATCAAGCACAATTTACCTTCAACCCTGCTTTGACCTCCTTTCTTCTCCGATAGAAATAAGAATAGCAGCAACGGCACCTTTGATCCCTGGGGATTGCAAAACACCGGAAAACCTGCATCCTCTGAGCGGACATGTGCCACTGTTTGAAAGAACTTCCTCCATGAGGAAGAAGGGGGACTTTTTTCCCTGGCATCCCTCTCTGGGCTACTGGGGACTCCACGGGACCTTTGCAGACCCTGCCCTGGCGCTCGGTGTCCCCCCGAAGATCAAGGTGGCCCCGGGCAGGGGCCAGGAGGCAGCTCCCCATCAGCACGAGAAGATTTCAGAGGTCCCAAGGCCCAGGGAGCAGTTCCTGGGAGCACCAAACCAGATCCAATCCTGCCACCTGCTGCTCCCTGCACGCCTGCAGCCCTTACGGGCACTGCGGGCTGAGCGTTGGTCTGCTCTAACCTGCCTGGGGTGTTACTGAGCTTGTGTTTACCGGTGGGATTGTTGTATTCAAGCCTAAAAAACACCAGAGAGGCTCAATTTCGTGCTTTGCTTTCAGGATTTATATTAACAGCAGGAATGCAGATTGTCCCTGCAGTATGTAGTGACAAATGTGGTGAAGAACATCCACATCTGCTTTACAAAAACAAACACTTGGATTTTGCTGGGTACATATTTAAAAGGGAAATTACTGATAACGCAAAATATCAGGAATATTGAGGGAGAGCACTGACATAACTAAAGGTTATGACTGGCATAACTAAAGGCACTTTCAAAGCTCAAGCATTTGAGGGAACAGAAGAGAAATGTAGGTTTGCCTGTACAAACCACGGAGGGATTATATCATCGCTCCAGATACCTCCAAGTGAGGAGTTTAAATTAGAAAGCTGACTCTGTGGGCAGTTACCAACAACCAGCATGTGCAATGCCATGGCTTCTGTATCACTGTAGGAATTCAAAATTGCTTTGTTTTTAATTCTAAAAATCCAAGCTTTTCTCCTTATGGGCTGCTAGGCTGAGACATTCAAGCAGCTTAGGCAGTGTCTGGCCTCTGAGGTTCTTCTCCACAAGCACTTTCCTGACAGGTATGAGTGTTCCCCATCCTGAGGTGAACTGGGAGGACAAGGCTCTAAGCTTCCAAGCCAGCAGAAGCTGCAAGTGCTGATATAAAGGATGTCCAGGTTGCCACAGCAGAATGTAGTTGTTTGGAACTTCAGGGAGATGGCAGTAATTCCTCCACAAATCCTTAACTACCTCTCAGGCCAACCACTGTCAAGGACAAGGGCTGCCATCAGGTCAATAATCACTTTACTTATAGTGCTAACTAAATTCAGTGTTAAATGTGCTGTGAAAATTTATAGCTTGTAATATTTACCTGACAGGCACCCAGACCCTCCTGTCCAAATATACAGTTCCTTAAATTAGACATAAAATATGTCATGGGACAGCAGCCTAAATTATATATTTACAGCACTGAAGCAGGTAAGTACACATTTACACAGCCAGTCCTGGGTTGTTATTTTAAAGAAGTGGATTGGCTTGTATTTTTTAAAATGGAGTGTTTAAGCACTCAGAGCTTTGGGAGCTCTGGGCCAGGGGCTGTCTGTGCATTGTGTGTTTACAACAGGGCTCCTTATGGGTGGTTGCATTTGAAAGAATAAAAGTATGTCACAATAAAGAGCAAGTCCCTCTAAAACATCTGTGCCTAGAGATTTTTCCCTTCTTAGCAAATATTACTGCTCCCAAACAACTAGTATAGTATTTATGTAACAATTTCCTTATGGGTCATTGTTGAATAGAACTTGGGTCCTTCTATACCCAGAGCAAATGTCCCCATTACTGCAACTACAAATTAAGTGCTTTATACACTGTCAGGGCAGTTCTCTACACCAACAAGTTTAGGAGTTACCTCACAATTACAAATAGAAAGATAGAATTCTGGTCTCCAGCAGTTCTTCAATATCCCAAACTTATTCCGTTGTGAAGTAATTCCCACAAACAGCCTCTTGAACTTGTGGAGATTTTAAATCATCAGAAAACAACAAAAAAAGGAAAGAACCAAGGGGATGTCTTCATCAGAGTCAGCTCATAGCACAAATCAGGTGCAGGATGTGCTGCTGCATTTTGTTGCTTACAGCTGCTCTTAGAGATAAGGGGATCCTTTGAAATGTGAAGTATAAACTGTAAGATGTTTCTGCAAGGAATTTGTCACATTTTGGGAAGTTTATGCAGTCTTTGTTTAGGTGATTAAGCAGCGTCTTATCCTGCTTACTGGTTAACTTGGTCTAACTGGGATCAGTGGACGTGGCTCTCTGTGCCCCTGTCCAGAGCTGGGTGAGCTCTTGTCTCAGGAATTTGCTTTGTTTGATGAAAATTCTGATGGGAGCTGCAGTTCCTGCTGATGGGTAATAGTATTCCTAGAAGGAAACCCACCCTGCCTAGAACAGGACCAAATATAAATTCTTTTGGAAAGCTAGTAAATAAATTCTTTTACTGAAATGTTACAACCCCATATGACACTGAGATTTTCTTCACAGGTGTGTTGCAAGTGAAATCTGTTTGGACTTACAGGGGGAAAAAAAGAGTATCAATGGCATGGGTTTAAGATAGTGCTTTTTAAGAGCTGGTCAGCTCAGGGCAACAAATAGTACAAATATTTAAAAAAGGAAAAGCCTTGTTACTAATGGCAATTTGATGTTTCATCACCAATATGAAAAATAAATATTTAAATACACAACAAGCTTTGTGAGGAACATGTGTCTGTGTCACTGCCAGCAGAGAAAGCTTTTTCCTATTCTTATGGAAGAAGGATGAGTCCAAATCCCAGTCCCAGGAGGTAAACAGGCTTAAAGGTGCTGTTCAAAGGAATCAGAGCAGTGGGATGTGCAGGTTTGGAGGGCAGGACCTGCAGCCATTGTGCCCCCATTAGGCAGCGCTCAAACTCAGACCAGTGAAGCTGATTTACCAGTTAACTGGCTTGGATAGCTCTTTATAAGCACCTTCCAAGAAATGTTTATAACTCTGAAAGAGGCCGCCTGACCATGGGAACAACGTCTTGTCAACAGCCCATTTCTCTTCTCCCTGAAACACTGTCATTTAGTCTCTGCAACCACCCTCACTCCACAACTGGCCTCCAGAGCCCCCAGTTATTGCAGCACTTGCCAGCCAGAATCAGTGTTCCCATCGCAGTCCCAGCCCTGACTGAGGTTCTCAGCCCAAGGAATCTGTTGTCTTGTTTCCACAGCTCGTCCAGTCTGACACGTGTCTCCTTCAAGGCAAGAAATATGCTGGCTTTGAGGGATGTGCATCAGGTCTAACTACTGTTTTGCCTCTTTAATGCAAAGAATTTTTAAGCAAACTGATCATAGTCCTGTGACATCAAGACTACCTTTGTATAATTTTCTAAGCTGCATTCTACATATTATCTGGCTTTGTTGTGCTGTAAAGGTGCCTGATTGGTATTGTCATTAATAATATTAGCAGATGGGAACAAACAGAAAAATACACTTTCAACAGTTATATTTGCAATAAAATTAATATGGAGGATTTCCTTGTGGATACAACAATTTCTGTACCAACCAATTTTCATTCCATTGTAATCCATTCTTTATGGATTATTTTAGAGGTGCTTTTTTGAGGGAATGTCTTTAATGGTACAGCACTAATAGCTGGCTGTGATTCAGTGACTTTCACCTATTTTGCTTTCATTTTTTTCTGATTGCCTTTGATCTCCCTGGGGCTTTGAAGCCTAAAAGGAACCCCAGATAATGCTTATCTAATTATCAGGGCTCTTGCATCTCTAAAAGACTTCATTAATAACTCTGCTTTCTGGCTCATGCCCCCAGCTGAGGGGCTCATACCTTGTCCCGCAGACGTTTTTGGGTGTCTGACGGATGAATCGCTTTGCCAGTAGGTGCCACTGTTGCTCTGCACACACGTTTGAGCAGTCAATGTCCTTCAGTTGCAAACCCAGCCTTGGAAAAGCAAACCTACACCTACATCAGGGTGACTAAAATGTTGCAGAGGTAAAACTCCATCCAGACCATGGCCAGGGACTTGTCCATGCCAAGACTAAGGTATATGCTTTATCTTGTTCCTAAAAATAATTATAGTATTGCTAACCTTAAGAAAAAAATATGATGAATTGCACTGAAGTACTTCCAGATATATTGAATCTAAGCCTTTAACTTGCTGCAGGTTTACTGTTGAGCCTCGGACCATGAGCAGCTGAGCTTTGCGGATATCTGCTCTGGAACAAATGTAATTTCAATGCAGAAGTTGCACATTAGACCAATAAGAATTTGGACTTCTACCAGCGCTTTTTCCATAGGTCATTCATGTACTTTCTCAGCTGAGTAAAGTCTCAGGGCTTATCCAGGGCTGTAAAGGCCACCCGGAGCTATTCCCTCCGGGTTTGGTTTGGTAATGCAACGGCAGCTAATGTAGTTTATTTTGCAGATTATCTACCCTTAAGTGCTGTTCTGTATGTAAAGCCAAGGGCAACCAAGGTCTGCCTACTTTCTGCACCGGGAGGAACTTTGCTTCAGCTTGGCCTTGGATATGCAGCTATTTCGTATGTTTGCTCTATCTGTGGATGTTTAAGGCATAGTATGGAATAATACAGTTCTTTTCTGCTCTTTCTTCCATAGTATGGAATAATACAGTTCTTTTCTGCTCTTTCTTCAAAGAAATGCACAGCATTCATTTCACAGGGCAAAGCAATTAAGCAATTTATGTCCTTTCAGGTTCAATCCCACTTGTTTTGGTTTTTTTTCTTACTGCAACTATTCATTGACTGAAAACCAAGAGATGAAAAATTAGTTTTCTGAGGTTTAATATCTTCTGAAATATTCCTGGCCACCTGCAGGTCAGGATGTAACCCAGCAACTTGTTCTAACTAGTAAAAAGCCCTGTACCTATATAACCTAATTCTCACCCCTTCTGCATGGCACAGCTCACACAACAATCTATATTAAGCAGTGCTTAAGATCACCCTAAGCAGTTTATCCTGGGGTGTCCCTGGCGGTTCTGTCTCTCAGCAGTTGGCCAAAGCCTTGTAGATATTCTGACCCCCTTCACAGTCCAGGATTCTACCAACATTTGGGGGAAGATGTCCCTGGTTGGAAGGCAGATCATGAGTTTTCACCTGGTTGTCTCAGCTGACAAGGAGCAAAAGCAGAGACTGTTGGGCTTTCACAGGAAATGGTGCAGACACTGGCCTAGACTCAGCTTCTTTCTTGTGCAGTTTTTCATCAGATGCTGAAGAAGCCCGGAGTTGGTGGGTGGTTCTGAGACATGATTAAATGTTAGAAACTATAGAATCAAATTTTTGGTCCTGGTGTTTTTACTCCACAGTTGTCATAGGGGATGTTTGCATTATTTTGACAGCAGAGTAATGGCAAAACAGATCTTTTTGTTCCCAGGGCACATGTCTATCTCTGGCTGGAAAATCACTGTAAGATATCGACAGGAACGGCACTAATGGCATCAATCAGGAGTCCTGATTCTTCATAGCCTCTCTGGTAGATATTAAAAAAGTTAGTACAGCTGTACATTCCACTTAAATTTGGAAATGTAATAATACTCCATGAATTTTTTTACCAGTTGTATCCCACAGCTCTCCTTGTATTGAATATGGGAGAGAAATCTGTTCATTGTCACTCTCCTTCACTGCTTCCTCTGGTGATTAAGCATTTTGCTTTATCAATTCAAAAAATAAGCTCCTGACTGGGTGAGAAAGTAGACAAAAGTCACCTCAAGATCCATTTACAGAATTAAACCAGAAGGAGGTTCCTGGCTCTAAACACATATATTGACCACTACACTATGTTTCATCTGATTGAAATAATAATGCCAAAAACTACCAAGAATGGGGAAATCTGATTTCCTAGGAATCCAGGCCAACTTTCATCCACTCCCGCTGTGGATGGGAGACAGCACAGGTTGTATCTGTGTTTATTGCAGTTATTGTCATACTCCAACACTAAATTTTGGCTTCTTTGTTCCTTGTGATGGGTGAAGAAGTGCTGCAGTGACAGGCCCTGAAATGAGATGCACATGATGAAATCATGCTGCTTGTGCACAGCATTCAGATGGCTCTGTGTGCTTTTGAGTCTGACTACTGCCAGTGATATCACACAATTGTCAGTGCTTGTATTACTTTTTCTTATAATTTAATCCCTGAAAATAAGGGCATTTGCATTTCAAGCAAAGTAAATTTCCAGTTAACTTAAGCAACTGCATCTGTATGTCATGAGGTCTGATTAGTCTGATTTCCACACATGCATCAGGGATTTGCAGACACATTTAAGAAGGCTGAAAATGAAAAGCTGATTGTCTTGTGCTGCTTAAGTGTTTTGTGGTGCAGCAGCATTGCATATCCTATCTCCCAACTGTCAGTCTGCAGAGGATGATAATATTTGGGGGTGGAGAGGCACCTTGGTGGAAGGGATGTTCTAGTAAATTACACTTGTGGGAAAAGTGTTGTGAAAGACATGAGCCTTATTTAAGTGCAGTTGGTTTATATAAATTGGAGATGTGCTGATTTAAATAATCCTGTTTTACCACCAAGCTCCTATTAGAGCCCAGGGAGTGCTCTGAAGACACAACACCCAGTTCCAGCTGGTAGTAGCATGCTGGTTTTCCTCACGTGTCCTGATCACCCTCCCAGGCAGAGACTGGGAAACTTCCAGAGAGTACCAAGCAGTGTGTGCTGTTTGTCTGTCTTGGAAAGCATCACACTGGAATCAAACCCACAGGGGAGCTCTGGGGCCTGGGAACGGCTACAGAGCTGCAGTGCCTTCCATTACACATACAGTTGTTTAAGGATATATAAAATAGGATTTAAGTATTAGTCACAGATCATCACTATCTGGAATGTTGGCACACACAGCCCCACATTGGAATTTTCTTTTCCTTACCTCAAATTTCTCCATTGTGGCTCTCCTTAGTGTTTGGTCTGTGAGCTGGGAAGCAGGTGGAAGCTGTTCTGTGTAAGCTGCTGTTGAGTTTCCCAGTGTTAAATGTGAGAGATACTCAACACTCACCATAGCTAAGGCAGCCCACTAATCACAGCAACTCTGTCCCAGTACTCCTTTCTTCATCTACGCGTCTAAAAAGCGCTTTTTTGGGAAGAAGTCTGGGTACTTTGCCTCAGCTGATGAAGTCAGCTGGTGTAATCAGGCAGTGCAAAATTCTGGATTGGTTCTTTAACATAAATATATGTAACATTATTATTATTAATATATTATTCACCTATAATTACTATGAATAATTAATATATCGATATTTCTATATATAAATACTGTACAGTCATTGAAAAATTATCCATGGTTTGGTGTTAAATGCTTTTAACTGGCTTGTGAACCAGCATCTGAATCAACTTGATTTTCCCCCCTTTGTTCCTATTTCTGCTGCAGCAGCCAGGCTCTGTAATACAGTCTGGCATTTTGCTCCAGGGGAAAAAAAAAATCTGAAGAAAGTAATTTTAGCAGAGTCAGGAGGATATGCCCAAACAGCTCCAATATTGAACCTAACTGGCATGTTTTGACAAAGTTAAATGTCTAATGACAAAATTTTGCTGAGCTCTTAAGCAGGGCATGAAATCTATCAAGCAGCTCTGCTAGCAAAGATGCTCTTGTTTCTAGAAGCAAATGAAACCAATATCCAATTTATTAAAGATCCTCTGATAGAAGTTATAATCAGTATTAAATTCTGGAGGATTAACGAAGCCTCTCTTGCATGATGTTGATATTGTCTATATTGTTGAACAGTTGTATGTAAGTGGTACAGCAGCACCAAGTAAGTGCCCTAAGAAGTGCCATAGCATTTTTAATTGCCCTGGCTTAGGGAGAGGAATGGAAGATCGCAAACAGAAAGAATTAATATAGGCCATGCAGGATGTTTACCCTTCTCCCTTTTATCACTGTTCTGAGGTGAGCCTGGGCTCCAGCTGATGGCTGCAGCCATGTACTACCCCCACAGCACAGGTTCTGACCCCTCTGTTCCTGCTCTCACCTTCCTGATTTCCTCTTCTTTTTTCCAGATCTTCCCCTTGTCCTCTTCTCCAGCCAGTTTCCAATAAGAAGTGTAGGAGAGTATTTGGGTTCAATCTTCCACCAATCCCGTCCATCTTTTTGTGATGCAATCATTATTTCCTTGTCTCACCAGCACTACCCTCCAGGTCTGTTGGAACCAGCCTTCAAGTTATGTGGGTGAAACATTACTCAGTAATCCAGCGCTAAAACTGCGGCAGAAAGGAGCTCCTGTCCTGCCTGTGTGATGGGAAAAGTGGGTGACGTGGAGCTGCCATGGAACCATTTGTTTGTTATTCCCACAGTGACAGTGACCAAATTCTAGGCTGCATTGTATTTTCTGTTGACCAAAACAGTGGCTTCTAACCCACTAAAGTCAGCTGAGGTGGTTTTTATTTTTCTCTAACACAGTTGAGAACTGTGAAGTAAGTAACCCACCCCTCTGCACCAACACACCGCAAATACCTGCCAACACACAGTTTCTCTTCACACAGACATATTTTATTTTAAACAACTGGTACAAACCAGGATGTCCATTCAAAGTACTGTTCTTCTTTACTGACAGAGCTAAAGATAAGGGCTTGCAGCACAGTACAAGCTTGTATAAGGTTTGCATGTTCCATGTTCCAGCTAACAGCTGGAATGAGGTTTTGATAAGCTTTGTTTATCATTGTTAATGGCTGCTCTTGATTGACTACCCATCACTTGATATTAAATATCCTAAAAAGATATTTTCCTAGATTGAGGCATGAACAGACTCGTGGAATCTAAGATGTTTACTATAAGCTTTTTAGGAAGTTAACAACACTGTCCAATCCCCTTTTCCCAGATGGAAATGAGAAACCACAATAATCATAGAGGCTTATGATTCCATGGAATCCATCCTCAAGGTGGTACCAGGTCACTCGAACACCATTGTCCTCCAGCCTCTTCTTGTACAACAAGCCATCGTCACGCAGCACATCATACTCACAGGTCAGGATGAAAGATTCTGGCAGCTGGTGAACAACAGAGTCTTCAGCCAACAGTGGGCACAGGTTGGGCTCACAGAATCTCTTCACCGTCTCATAAACTTCAGCTATAAAATCAGTGGGCCTAAGTGGCCTCACACCTCTGACCTTAAATTTCTCAGGGATGTTGTCTGGACTCACCCACTTCCTGTACTTCAGCCTCATGTCTGGAGGAATATGAGAGCCTTCCAAGACCTCTTGCATGTGCAGTGCATCCCCATTTAGGTACAGCAAAGCAAAGAAAGCAGCACGTTCTCGGAATAACAGGGGAACTCCTCGGTTTTGATGATAAGATGGTAAATTGAAGTCCAGGGCCTGAAGGCCTGGGTAGATAAGGATCTGAGCACGTAGTTTGGGAAGGTC